>VZTB01003860.1:11764-207924 GCA_013397245.1 Thryothorus ludovicianus
TGCTCCCCCGCTCCCGCCGGGCGGTCTGAGGCTCCCGCCCGCCGCCGCCGCTCCCTCCCGCAGCCCCGACCCGCGCTGCCAGCGCGGGCGCTGATTGGCTGAGCTCCGCACTGCCCGCGCTCCTATTGGTCTGTCCGCGCCGCTCGGCCCCGCCCCTCGGCGGCCGCGCTGAGGGCGCTGGCGGGAAGGGCCGGGAGGGGACCGCGGCCGCGGGAAGGGTCCCCTCGTGGGCCTGCGGCCTGGCGGATTGCAGCTCCTGGGCACATTGAGTCGTGTGCCGGTCATAGCGGTTCCCGTGTCCTTCGGCTTCCCTGCGGGCAAATTTGGGTCTGGAGGGAGGTGAGAAAAGTTCAGGTCGCAGGCTCGGTGCGGAGCTGATGGCACAGGCAGCCTGGGCACAATACTCTTTGGATTTTGTGTTCTTAGCGTCTCTAGGTCTACTATTGCTTCTGGCTGGCTGCCATTTGAAGCTAGGGAAAAACAAAAACAAACCCACAGGTTTTATCTTCTGAATTTGTAACTGTTGATAGCTGCAGTAAAGCAGATATGTCCTCTGCATTTTTATAATAAGAGAGAAAATAATTAACTACATATGCGGAAAAAATGTGGAAAACGTAGGCAGAAAGAATGGGTGCTAAGACTGAAGAAAGATTAACTCCTTTAAAATATTACTCATTGAGATGCTTGTTTGGTCAAGGACCATAGACATTAAATGACAAGATTTCTCTATTTTATTTTCTATGGGAGGGCTCAGGTTTTTTGAGTCAAGTTGAACAGGGAATAATGAAGGCTGCATTTTGTGAGTGAAGAATAGAACATTATTTGCTTGTTGGAAGTCAAGAGCCAAGAAGAATAAATAAATTGAGATGGCTTTTGGACGTTATTAGAAACTAGTCTAGGCATTTTGCAAACTGGTCTTTCAGTTTCCAAAGATTCACACTCAACCTTAGCTATTCTTGTAAAAGCAAATGATTTCAGTAACATTCCATTTTTTAAATTTGAGAAGCAGTTTTGATGATTATTGACTTACCCTCTATTAGCCTTTTCGTAGAATCACCATCAAGAAGTCTGGATGCATCTGGCAGTGGGTGCAGAGAATTGCCAAGAAGTAGACTGTAAAGATTTTGGAGGTAATTTTAGTTTTCAACCAAACTTCATTTTGGCACAGAACTCTGGCATATGTTTTACTAGTTAATGTTGTAATTACTGTTGTATCCATTGCCTGAGGATGCCCCTGAGAGATGAACGGTGCTGTGAATGACCAAACTGCAGGGCAGGGTCTTACTCCTCTAAACTTGCTAAATGGGTTTGAACATAGTGTTGAATTTGCAGCTTTAAACAACTCCTAAAGTTACCAGATTTTGCAGAGCTGTTGATCACCTGCTCTCCCCAGGGAAGTTTGTGGGACTGATTTAAAATGTACCAAGCTCTTTGACATGTAAGTGGGATAGATGTCTGCTGTAGTGCAAGCGAGTTTAGATTTTGAACTGGTTGATACTACAATACTCAGGGAGGACTTGATCACTTTAAACAAATAAATGGCTCTATACACTTTGAGGAATATAGTTTCAAAGATTTTTGTATTAAACGCATATTTTAAATCCACACATGTACAAACATGATCTAATCAGAAAACTCTGCTGCAGGTATAAAAACGTGTGTTCTTAAGAGTCCCTTTCTATGGCTGCAACTCTGGTGTTGCAAAGAAATGATTTATTGATTCAGAAAAACCTATGAGTTTGTTTGGTTACATTCATGCTGAAAATATTTCCAGGGAACATTTTTTTTCCCACTAGAAGTTATATGCTTGGAAGTACATTTTGTAATAGTCATTGTGTGTTTGTAAGCTGTACGTTCTGTTCAAAAAAGAATGTCCACACCCACATCTGATGAAGTGAGCAGCAAGGCTTGGATTCGTACTTTCTATATTCCAGGGAGACATGAGGATGGGAGAAAATATAACTGCACTTGGCTTCAGGTCAGGGAATGGTGAAGATCAAGAATTCTGTCTGAAAAGAGCAATTCTGCACTTGACTGTGAGCAGTTACTTTGTGAATTTTCACCTGAAGGTAAAGTTCAACATGTCAAGGTCATGTTCAAGCTCGCTGGAGTTCATTGGACCATATCAGATAAAATCTACGAGCAACAAAAACGCTTTCAGGTATATTCAAAGTCAATCCAATGAGGAATGATTCCCTACAGCATATATAACACTATAAACTTGTATTTTACAAGAAACAGGAGAAAGTTTCTTAACAACAGAAAGAAGCTGTAGCTGAAGAAACCAGTAACTAGATCCAAGATGTGTATTCATCTATGTTTAAAGCTGATATTCTGAAATGTTATGGAAAGCTACAAGCAAAGTTCATAAGTTTTTTATGTAGATTTTCATATCTGAATGTTGCTTTTTGATGTTTAAATTTTGATTTTTAAAATCTGCTCTATTTGGAATGTATTATCCCATTTCAAGGGTAATGAAGGGGCTTGCATATGTATTCTTTTTTAGAAATTGTAGTCTGCATCTTCTGAAGAGAGTGGTTTAGTCCTGATCTGAAATGGAGTAAGTGTGATTTAAAAAGACAACATTAGTAAACTGAGGTCCAGAGCGCTAAGGAAAAATTCATCACTGTTTTGCTGTTTGCATCACTTTAGTTTCATTGCTGATGGCTAAGCAGTCCCAAACTTTAGAAGGAATGGGAAGGGGTGAAGTCTTTATACTCCTTTGTAGTTTTTAAAACCTGCTGGTGAGCAGAGGCCTGTATTTTAGCTTTGGAGTATATGACTGGTTCTAACAGTATGAACCATTTTTTGGCTCTATTCAGAAAACTGGAGGACTGAAAAAAAGTTTCAGCTCTGGGTCCTATTTTTCTGTGTGAGACTTAACACTCACCTATTTTTTAATAGTCTAAGCTATGCAGTATCTCACCAAAAGAAATAACCAAAAAACCAGACTTTATTTTTCTAGTATACTTCTTGAAAAATCAAAGAGGCTGAACAGTCTGGGGTTTTCAGAGGTACTCCACCAAAGATCCTGCTAATTACAGCACGAGACTAGAGAGTCCTGTTGGGAATTCATGTTTCCAGCTTAGCAACAACTTAGAATTGTGTCGGGGTAGCTGCACGGCTGATGGTTGGCCTCCAGTTTGTGCTTGTTATTCCTCCGGAGAGCCCCTCCCTCCTTGTAGAAACAAGCAAAACTGACATTTTTTGATAGAAACAAAGGACTGTGGGGACCTTCAGCCTGTGGTGTGGGTTCAGGCAGGATTCTGGTTGCAGCTCACAGCGCCCTGTGGCCCACAGTGACAGTTGTCTTTGTCAGTGCCCATAAGGAAAACTACTTCAGCTTTGCACAGGCCAGAATTCACTGCAACAGCACACTGAAATTTTGTGGTTGGTTTTTTTCCTTTTCTGTTTATAAAGCAGGAACTCAATTTAACATCCCTTTTGTTTTGTGTTGCTGACAGTCAGCTAGCTAAGAATAATGCCTTTTGGACAAAGCAGATAAAGGAAGCAAAAAAATTTTTCACTGCTTCAGTCTAAGAGATCTAAATTGTAAGCAAGTTCATTATATTTAATGATTTCAGTGGTTCTGTATCATTGTATGCTAATATAAAAAATGGCAGCTGAATTATTGAAGAAATGAAGGAGAGTTAAGTGTCTGAATGAGTTAATTTTAGTTTTATGTGGGGCAACATAGTTGCTTAAGTTTAATTTCTTGGGGTAGCCTGTATAAGTTTCACAATATGCCTCTATGCTTTGCCATGATCTTCCAAAAGATTTAAAAATAGATAGAGAACCTTAGAATTTCAGAAGGATACATATTTTTTTTTAAATAAAGGAATAAATAGGAAAGAAATGTATAACTTCTGTTCCTGAATGAAATTTATTGGGAATAATCTCTCATGCTTTTGTCATAGCTAATGAAAAAAACCTAAACCTGTTGTAAAGGGGTATATAAAATAGTTGAAAAATATAATTAGCAAAATAAAACCCTTTAAAATGATGCAGACAATTATTTGTCTCAAATATTAATTTGATATTTGTCTTAAATGAGAAGAATATAAAACCCATAGCCCTTATTTCTGATTATATGCATCTCTTCCATAAAGGTCTGATTCACCACACTTAAGATAAAACCTTCCTGCTTCTTGGTCTCAGCTTAATGCTTTGGAAATAAGGGAATTTTAATGTGATGCAGAAACTAGTAGCAAATGTGAACCAATAGTTAGAAGGATTTTCTCAAATGGTTCTTGTAAAATGCTTGTCATATTTAAAAGTCAAGCTGCATATTTGTAAAACAAGGAATACATTTCACTGATTAAAATGCATCATGTAAGAAAACAAACAGATCCTTTGCTTTTAAAATGCCTTCTTCCTTTACGCAGCAGATGGTGCTAGATTGTGAATATATGTCAATTTGATTTATTTCTAGTCTGAAGAATATACGGTGAAAGACATGGCATGTACAATGTTCAGATAGACTACACAGCAAACTGATCTTTATAAACTCATTTGTTTTGGCACAGTCTTCTGTGGTGTGCATGCTTCTCCTGATGTCTCCTCTGCACCCTTCCAAGACTTTCAGAATTGCTTACAAAAGATGCCAAACCTAACAAGCAACTGAGTGACAGAATTACAGTCAGTTCTAAAAGGTACCTTTTAGCTAAAGAATAAGTTGAGTAGAAATAATAGGAGTTTAGACAATCTTAATTTATCTTTTGTACTAGAGCCTGTACTGTCAGCAGCATCCCAAAAGCCAGGCAATTTTCCCAGTCCAGGTCTGTGTCTTTGCACTCCTGGACTTAATTGTACCAGGTACAGCTATGCCACTAAAAAGGCAAACATCTGCAGAAGGATGCATGTTTAGACCTGCACATAGACTGCCCCCCAATAGGTCTTTGGGCTCACCTAGAGTGCCTGTCTGCAGCCTGGCACCTAAAGCTGCCAGAGGTAAGAGAGCTGCAGAAGTGTCAGTGCAGAGCTATCAAAGCACAGAATGCCACGTGGCTGCTAATGTTATCCTGCCCTTGTGCTCTCCTGCCCCCATCCAGTGTGAGCCATTGTCAGAGCACAGTCAGCTCCAGTCACATCACCTGTACCTCAGCATAATTGGATTTGTTGGCCGAAGCATTACTCAAGGAGCTCCATGTCTCACTCTTGAGGGATTACAATGGACATTTGGTGTCTAAGTTTTCAGGGCTCTTTGGAAAATTCCAGATGCAACAGTATGCAAAATAGGCTGTTTTGTCCCTTGACAGTTGGAGCCTTTGTTAGAATCTGTTAGCTTAGATCCTGACTTCTCCTTTAGGAAGTGATAGATCAAGAAATATGCAAAGTTAGAGCTTATTTGCCTCATCCAAGGCCTTGAGGATGAAAGAAGTAAGGTCGTTGCAGCCTTTCCAGGGCCTTTCCCAGACTGGGGAAATACCCTTTTGGGATCCTTCAGGTGCTTATTAGAAATTCAAAAGAGGCATGCTCAAACACAGAGGAAAACTAGTATATATTCACTAAGACATTCTCAAATGTCACCCCAGAAATCAGGTCAGATCCTAAGGTCAGTACATTGGTAAGTATGAGGAATTATTATTACTAAATTAATGCATTAGTAATGTAGAAACTAATGAGTTTCCAAAAGAGTGAGAGAATGTTTAATCCTGTCTATCCTTTACTTGAAGTGGTTACTAAAGCAACTGCAGAAAGTTTCCTCACTAAACCACAGCTAGTGTCAATATAACCAGGTGTTGCTGTAATTCCTAATAAGTGAGACTTCAAACACAATAATGGCATAATTATTTAGTGACTCCACAGATGGGGAAAACAATATGAAAAATAGTCCAGAGTCTTGGATTGCCTAAGTAATTTTCTCAGAAAGACAATTAAAGTGTTACCCAAATTCATATCTTATTAAGGCTTTTAAATATCATTGTCTCAGTTTGAATGTTTATGGAGAAAATCTCTTGTATTATAACTTCCCACATACAGTTCAGACTCCTTGCTTCAAGGTTTCTCATGAATTAGTTCCCATCTGTCTTTTTTCCCCCCTCTTCTAGCCCATTTCTTACCTGCCTTGTCTGGCTCAAACTTACCCCTTTTCATACTTCCCACCTCTGATTTATTTTCTGGTAAAAAAAAAAAAAATTCTAAATTTTACAGGTTGATTTATGGGATCACAAACATCTTGTTTTCCCAACTGAAGAAGATTAAAGTGTAAAAACAAAGAACTCATATGAGAATAATGTGTATATTCTGTGTGTTCTGTATGAAACTTGCCTGAATATTGAGAATGTAAGTAACAACTCTACTTGGTAACATAAAAAGTGCTTAACTGTGCAACACACTCATGCTGGACCATATTATATTGTTAATAATGGAAATCATCTTACACCCTGACCAAGTTCTTGTCAGGAGATTGGCCTTTGGGAATAGGGAAGGTGTCACAGAAGCTGACTAAAGGAGAAGGAAACAAACTTAGGAGAACCAGTGGTGATGTTGCGTTAAAGCTGGTTGGTGCAGATGTTGTTGAGGAGTTACAGCACCATATGATTAGACCCTGAATTTCTGAAAGATTTTTGAAATCTTAAATAGAAATCATGGACAGCTTACTTCAGGCGCCTCTTAGCAGAATTAGTGCTTGCATTCTGAACTTGAGTTAGTCATTAGAATTAAACTCAAGCTTTAGCTCTTTAGCAAAAGTTTGAGATAGCTATTCAATAGTGTTACCTCTTTTGAAGAAGTCAAACTACTTTGTAGTCCTCACTTGAGTTACTGGGTCAAGTTTTAAGTCCTGATGGCCAGGACATATTAATTTGGATCCTTTGCTTTGCTAATACATAGGCAGACTTAATCTAAAGTCAACTTGCACTTTCCCCCTTCCATCTATTTCCAAACCATTTTAAAAGCCATTTTATTTTCATGCCAGGTGACCTCTTTCTACATTTTTTATTGCAAAACATTCCAGAATGTCCAATGACATCAGTAATCAAGTATTTTGCTCTGGCCTAGGATAGATTCTTCAGATTTTCTAGACACTGTTTAAACAATCCTAACCTTGTTTTTGCAAAATTGTTATATACTCAGAAAAATTTCATTGCAAGCATAACTGCCATAAAAACTTTTTTGTTGTAATTCTGTTCTTCTCAGATGCCTCCAAAATTAGCCCATTCAGGAAGATGTCTTAAGTGTGCACAATAATGGAGCACAATATGCTTGAATGATTAATTTTAAGTTCTGCCCTTCTGCAGCTCCAAGTTTTGCTTTGTGCCTGTTCTTGCTTGTCCCCATAAGAGATGTTCATGTTCCTTTGTGGATTATTCTAGAAAAAATATTGCAAAGTTCCTAGGAAAAGTTGGAGGAAAATTATTATTTTTTTTATTTTAGTTTTTATTTTGTGTGATGGGCTAGCTTGACTGAGATTGTTCTAACAGCTTTTTTGTTCCTATCTGCCTAGCCAATTAGTCCTCAGGTTTTAACGGCTGAGAAGAAGAGAACTGGCTTTTGTGGGATTTGTTTCCTTTGAGACAAGTCTCCAGATATTGCTGTGTTTCCCTGAATCCCCTGTCCTGAGCTCAGTGGACTAAGCCCAACTCTGTCTGTAAGTGGCTGACTTCAGGGTGTTTGAAACTGAAAGGCAGATCACTCTCCATGAAATGAATTAGATAATCATGGGGTATTAAGGAGGTATTAAGAGGGCCTGCTCTCTGCCCATAATTTCTTTGAGTAAGAATTATGCTATCAGACTGCAGTAGAGGTTTCTGGCAAAAATGAAATATGTCCTATGTGTTGACATGTGTCTTGTCCCTTGAATCAGTGCCCTGGGGAAGGACCTTAGCTTCGGGATTCAACCAAACATGCACTAATCAGAGAAGGCCCCTGATTCCCCACCAGCCTTGGCCATGTCCCTGGGTAACAGTGAGCACTACTCATGTGGAGCCAGGCTCACGGGCTTCCTCCGAGGAGAGGGAACCCAGGCTTGGGGACACAAGTTGGGGAGATGACAAATGAACACCATGAGATGTGACAGTGTGCCTCATCCCTGCAGGAGCCTCCTCTGTTGTGATGAGCCGGTCCTACAGAGCAACCTTCGCTGCTCTGTGTATCTTTTCAATAATTCAACATGTGGGGAGAGTGCCAAAAAGGCTGCTAATCCTCATCTGTCCTGTTTCCAGTGGTCCTCTTTTCCAGCCCCTGGTTTATAACAAAGGGTAGTCACATGTCTGTTGTATAGGCTGTGAAGGATGCACATGCAGCAATGGCTCTTGAGACCCCAGGAGAAGGAAGCCCGCCAAGTGTGCAGTAGGACCTCACAGGACAGGTGAGATGTGTTTGTCACAGTACAGACATGCCTGAGAGCCTCCAGAAGTGCCATGCACTGTGGATAGAGGAGGATGATGTAGTCATGGAGGCATTTCCAGGGACAGCTCAAATGAACAGCCTCCCAACAATATTCAAGTGATTCTTCTGGTTGCAGAGAGGGGGCAGAGCTTAGTGCCAAATGTGCATGGCTAAGTTGTTACCCTGTACCATGCACATCATCTGTAGAGGCATGGTTTTGGGAAGAAAAGGTAAGAATATTGCTGGAGGTGTGTCATTTTTTGCCTCACTCTCTCCAGTGGGAAAGCTGTCAGCACCAGCCCTGAGGACTTCATCCTTTTCTGCTTCCATCCACCCTCTCGCATTTTTCTGGGACACAGCTACAGGGTGTGGTGCTGAAAGGAAAGCACCATCCATGTGGGACTAAGTTGAGATGGTGAATATCTTTCTACAAGGATAACACCTCCTTTTTTTTGTATACTTTTTTTATTAATATTGCTGCTGTGACTGTGTGTTTCCTATTTAATTGCTTTTTGCTTTCAGTAAATTGTTATCTCAAGTCTGTGCTTTTATCCCTCCCTTACCAGAAGGGACAAGGGAAGGGAGTGGCTTACTTGGAGTTTAATTTCTGATTGTTGTTAAAGCACCACAGTGACCAACTGGACATAATATCTGATATATTTTCAGTCTATAACTAAATGACTATGTGTTCCATCTCCCAAAACTCTCAAAAATGTTATCTCTTTTGAGATTTTATCTTACTTTACCACGGTAAGGAGGGATTTCTTGACTTCTAAATTTATTAACTTCTCAGTTTTATCTGTTTGTGTTCAACTTGACTCAGTCATGTTTGCAGAGACTATCATCTTTATATTAGGTACTGCCTTAATTTGTTCACCTGCTACTGTTTTCTGCAATTTATACTTCTCAATTTTTTATTCTCAGGGTAAAAATTTCTCTGTTTTTGCTTTTCAATTCCCTGTGCCATTATTTATAATCGCTTTAAAACTTCTCTGATTCTGAAACTTTTAGAAATCGAGATGAGTATCCTCTAAGAGCTACTTTTTCAATTTTGTTTTTCTTATTGTAAGTGGATACTGAGTGAATGTTGCCATAGGCACTTACAACACCTCATGTCTAACTCAAGAATCTCAGCCTTGTTAAATACAAGATAACAAGAAACCACCAGTTTGAGACTTTTTAGGAAAAAAAATACTGTCTTTCTGAAGTTTTTTTTTTTAGGTTCTCATGTCCTTTGAATTTCTTTAGCACCATCTAATAACTGCACTCTCCCCACTGTACTGTAGGCTGTTGAAAGTCTAACATTTTTGAGCAAATAATTGACAGGTATAAAAAACTCAAATTTTTGTAAACTGCTAAGTCTGCACAATTGGCAGTTTTTTCCTTATTTACCTCTTTCTGCCTATTTCCTTCTACATTTACCCTCTAGCTTTCCTTTCAATCCAGCCACCAGGAAATGTTCTTTAGCACTTGGAGAGGAGTGCTGTCAGTCAGCTCACAGTTGTCAGGGGGCTCACCCAGGGCATCTGGCTGGTGAGGCTGTTGTGAGGGGCTTCTACCCTTGGTGTAGCAGCTGCTGAGCTGGGCTGGTGCAGAACCTCAGTGCTGAGTGTGGAAATGACCCTCCCAGCAGCAGCATTCACTGCCCTTCTCTCTCCTGTCCTCCTTTTGCCCTGCTTTTTGAAGGAGAAGCAAGCTTGATTCTTCATGATGGTTCCTTGTGTCTCCTATCCCAGCTTCTTTCCACAGCAGGAAGAGCCTAGCCCTGGGTCCTCTCCTTGGTGGGGAGCAATTCAGCTGTTTCTGCCATAACACAACATGTCATCATTCAGAGACCATCCAGTCCAGCATCCTGCACACAACAGCATCAGTGCAGGGTCATTCAGGCTGGGCTGCTTGAGGATTTGGAGACTTGGTAATGCAGTGGAGCTATGCCTGATCATAGAAGAATGAGAACAGAATTTCTTGCATAGCTGTTTATCTTAAGATCAGCAAGGCATCTTATACCATCTCTTACAACATATTTATTGTTGAACTGATGAAGAATGGACTAGATAAATGGAAAACCATTTGAACTGCTGGTCTTGAAAGGTTATGATCAACAACTTGAAGTCCAGCTGGAGGCCAGTCACTAGAGATATGCCTGAAGAGTCCAATAATGTTCATCAATAACATTTTCATTAATGACCTGAACCACAGAATCACAGAATAAGCTGAGTTTGAAGGGACACTCAAGGACCACTGAGTCAAACACATAGCCCTTCACAGAACCATTCCCAAAAGTCACACCATGTGCCTGAGATCATTGTCCAAACACTTATTGAACTCTGTCAGGCTGGTGCTGTGACCACTTCCCTGGGGAACCTGTTCCAGTGTCCAGCCACCCTCTAGGGAAATAACCTTTTCCTGGCATTCAACCTAAACCTCCCCTGGCACAACTTCAGGCCATTGCCTGGGGTTCTTTCACTGGTTACCAGAGAGAAGAGATCAGTGCCTGCCCCTCCTCCTCCCCTCACAAGGAAGATGTAGAGTGCAATGAGGTTTCCCCTCAGGCTCCAGACTGAACAGACCAAGTGACCCCAGATTGTTGTGATGCAGTTCAAAAGGACCTTGCTAGGCTCCAAGGAACAGTCTGAAAAGAGTCTTGTTAAGTTCAAAAAAAATGAAATGTCATGTCCTGCCACTGTGAAGGAAAAAATTCATGCATCACTACGTGCTGGGGACAAACTGTCTGGAAACCAGTGTTAGAGGAAATGACTTGGGGCTCTTGGTGGACAACAAACATGATCCAACAATGTACCCTCACAATGAGATGGCCAACAGCCTTCTGGGCTGGATCAGGCAGAGCATTAGCAGCATGGAGTTGATCCTCCCTCTTTACTCAGCCTTGGTGAAGGCCTAGTGAAAGAGACACAGGTGCTTGCAGGGATGAGTCCAATGAAAGATTATGAAGATGTTTAAGAAAGTGCATACCAAAGGCTAGAAGAGCTGTGGTTGTTCAGCCTGAAGAAGAAAAGGCTCAAGAGAATCTGATCAATGTGTCGATATGCCTAAGAGGAGTGGCTAAAGAAAGAAAAGCCAGGTGTAGGATAAGAGGCAGTGGGCACAAACTGAAACAGGAAATGGAGTGATTATTCAGATTCCCTCTGAACACTCATCTTAAAACTGCAGCCTGGCAGTTGGGCTCAAAAGCAGGAATTAGTAATTTTTAATGGCCCATCTTAACCCCATTTTTCATATTCAGATACACATTATTTTGTTTGTGATTTGCCACCTTTCATGGTTCTTTTTTAATTTTGACTTCATTATTATATACAGGCTTCACTTTCATGAAAGTTCTGTCTCTCCCTCTCAGCTCTACTCACAGGCAAATGTCTTTTGTCAAACTGTAAATACCAGGTATTGCTTATTCCAGCTAAAGAAGAATGGTAGATATTTCAGTGCAAAACCAGACATGTAAATAAGGTGCATATTTTTAAATTAGTGTTGTGTTTGGTGTGAAGCCAGTGAAAAGATCTTGTTGAGGAGCCTGTGAGGTCTGTGAATACTTTTTCAGGTACTCACGTACTTGTAATATCTCGAGTGTATATCACAGAATTTGATCTATAAGTTGTGATTTTTTTCTGATTGACACACGTAAATCTGTAAGACCAACTTCTGTGCCCTACAGCAAATACTGGGGATCTAGCCACAGACAATGGCTACTTTGAGTTTTAAAATACAAGATAAAAACTACTCTGATAAGTCATGAAGATGTACACAGTTTTACTCCAAGCTTTTTGGTGCCATTACAAATAAGTGACAGTTTCACAGAAAGTATTTAACACCATGTATAATCACAAGACAAAAAACAAGATTACAAAATTATGCTAAACCAGGATGTTTAGCAATTAACCAGGAGGAAGCCACTTTAATAATCTGAGTCAGCTAAAGATAGAGACTCTTCTCATCATCAGTGCAGTAAGTGGCAGATTTTCAAGGAGCCGGATGAATATGTTAAAAAAGTTTATTTGTTATAATAACAAAAACCTCTCCATCACCTGCATTATTTTAAATGAAGTAAAAATGACCTTGTCTTAAAAATTAAGTATCTTGCCCACCTCCTCATCGCAGTACTGATGCATTTGTTTCTTACCATTAGCACAGATCTGACCTGTAGCTTCGTGCTGGGAGAGAAACAACTTCTGCCCTTGGGAGAGAGCCCTCAGAAGGCAGAAGCATCTGGTGTGACAGCATGGGCTGGAGAAAGGAGACACAAGTTTGATGGACTGCCATTGGAGCTGGAAAGGGTTTCTGTCTGCTCTCCCACGTTTTGAGTTATGTTACTTTTTTTGTTTGGAGCCTTCTGCTGCCATTGTGTTACAGAGTAGCTCAGGACAGCAGGAATCCCCTGGACATCAGAGCCTCAGGGCTCTTGAGGAGATGTGTGTTGTTTTACATTCTGCCATCACAAAACATCTTGGGGGACTGAATATTTACTTCTGCATTTCTTGTGCTTTTTTTGCTGTTTTTATCCATTTACAGAAGCACTACCAGTAATAGAAAACAATTTACCTTAAAATAAAGTTTCTGGTGGACTCCATGATGACATGATGATATTTATGCACCTGATTCCAATTCTTCTCCCATGAAATACAAGCCTTTCTCTCTTCTTTGTTCTTTATATCACTCCACTACATTAATAATATTTAGTACTGATTTCCAGCCTGCAAGATATCTAGAACTGTGCACTGTGGTGAAGTACATAACCTAAGTTAGATCTCTAAAACCTGTCTAGACTGTTCATGGAGATTTGTGTATCTCCTAAGAGATGTTTATTCTTTATTTTTATATCCTTTCACTAATATATTGCTACTGTTGCTTATACTGAAACATTTCAGATTTTACATGGGAATGAGTGCTTGGCTAAGTGTCATGAATAACACTTCATGAGTAGTGACATCAGGGAGCTCTTGTTCTTTTCGGAATTTTGATGATCTTTCTATGTCTTATTTTAGGATTGTTGCTGCACGTCAGTAGTTCACAGACATTTTCTGAACAAATGAGAAACTGAGAAAAGTTGAGAACTTGAAATAACATGTCACAGATGATAGGGATAATTTATTTCTTCATAGTAGAAAGATAGAAATTAATCCTTTTTCAACACTGAAAAAAGTTCAGTTTGTAGTTTTCAAGGAGAGATCTTTTCTCTGCCACTTGTTTCATGCTAGACTACCAGTTGTAATAAGGAACTTCCAGTATTTGCATCTTTGTGATTCTTTCAGAAGCACTGGCTCATTTGTTCTTAATAACATTACTGAAAAATACCAGTAATTATATAATGGCTGTAGAAATCACATTTTAAATAAATGAAGAGAGAAATGATTTTTTTTATTATATCTCTCCAATTTATATGTAATTACCAGCCATAAAAGAACCTTCCTGGTATGCATAATGACCACCTTTTGTCCTTGCATGAAAAGTCGAGGTGTTTTCATTCAAGGTTTTGTTCTCTTCAGCTTATTCCTGGCTGGTTGGGGAGACAGAGGCAGCTGTTTTTATGACAAGTCACACAGCCCTTCCCTGGACTATTGAAAGTGTTGGTTTGAAAACCAGCTGGGTGTATTCTTAGTCTGTCAAGCCCAGGCCATAGAAACAAGAACCCTGGGCAAGCTAGTTGAAATGTGCCATTGTTAAAAGGGAGCTGTTCCTGATGTTTTTTTTTAAATGTTAATAGAAACTAGAAATTACTAATTACTTGTAACTGCTATGATTTAAGGGTAATACAATAGAAACCACATAGACAACATAAAGCAACGTGTTGTTTTTCCAGTTACTTTGGGCTCCACTAGAGATTTGATTCTCTGCCATCTTTTGTGTAAGTACTTATAAAATTCTACAAGAAAAAGATGCAGGGCTAGTCTTGCTATGACAGTTGTGTATTATCTGTAAGTTGCAGTAGAATTCATAATCAGAATAAAAAATACCCTTATTTTTTCAACAGAAGGAAAGAGGTCTGCGTAGTGCCACAGCAACCTTTTTGACAGAAATTTGCCAGATAACTGACAGGGAATGATGATGCTTTTGGCCTTCATCTTATTTGGACTGGAAGGATATTGCTAGAGATGGAAAATGTAGAAAGTAGGTGGGGTCTGTATTTGATACAGTCATGGACTGCATGAAAATTGTCGTCACTGGGACAAAAGAAAAATGCTGGACATAGTTCCTGTGGAGGTGTGAGACCTGGTGCTTGACAGCAGCCTGGATACATAATCTGAAGGTGAAAGAGCCTCAGGCGATTGAATGACAGGTGGGAGAATTCCTGTGTAGCAGTCTTTGTAGCCTACAGCAGTTTTGTGTACTTTATATACTCATCTTGTGAGAGTGCTCAGAAACAGCAGTGTCTTTGTCATCACTTTTGTGATGGCATGGTACTACAGGAACAGCAAATGATGGGTACAAAAAGGACACCTGCATCTGTTGGCTTGTCATGAACTTAACAGCAACTGAGATGTGTGCCTGCTGAATTTAGTACACATATTTCTGGAAGAAACTTTGCTACCAATAATGCCCCATAGTCTCCTTCAAAAAACAGGGAAATGGCCAGATGTTTTTCCTGCTTCAATATCTATCACAGGTTTCATTCTCTTTTGGCAAAATATTCCCAAGAAGGTAGACAAGAAGAAAAAAATATCTTGCTGCAGCGCTATTTTTTCCAAATTTAAAAAACTCTTGGTTTTAATTTGGAATATGGCTGAGTGAAGAATACTGAAGCTTGCCTTGGCTCTTCTGTTGTTTTCATGAAAATTTCCCCGGACTTGGCCTGTGAAAATTGCTCTTTAAATCACATAAACTTTATTTTGTACAGTGTGCTTTTTGAGTATCACAGCAAGCAATTTGGTCAGTAATAGGTCTTTGTCAGTGCAAATGTCATGTGTTGTGGCTGCCAGACAAGTGAAATGACTAGGTACAAGCAAGAGAATTTTCAGTTGAACAAGCAGCAATAAATTCTAAGTGTTGCAGTACTCAGTATCTAACTTTGGGTCCTAAACTCTCTTCCTACAGGTATAGTTTTTATAGATTTTGAAATTTTGTTTCAAGACATTTTCCTAAAAGACAAAATCTAGTCCCAGATCTGAAACATGGAAAGGCAGAATAAAATGTTTAGTTTTAGTCACCACAGTGGTTGAGAGTCTGTTTTTCCATGGATTTGGATGATTTTCCATTCTTTAAACATTCCCATACTCCCTATTTCTCTGCAACAATTTTACTTTCACTTTTATTCCCTACACTTTATGGTGCCATCTGCATATCCCCCATTGCCCATTCCCCCTCTTTGACTGAAGCCTTCCTTTCAGCAGAGACAAGCTGCCCACGCAGAGATGTCTGTCCCAAGGGAGCTGAGTTGCATTCTGATCTTCCTGTCTCCCCAAAACCTCGGCTGACAGCAGTGAGAGCCAGGGCATAAGTGCTTAGCCACATAGCTCTCAGCTTAGAGTTGAGTCTTTCCAGCAGCTAAAACGAGCTAATGTTAGGGGGGAAGTTAAACCACTGGCTGTGAATGGAATAGTGGTTTCTCATAACTATGGATCTAAATTTCCAGGTTGGATGAGGCTCTGAGCAACCTGGTCTAATGGAAAGTGTCCCTGGCTATGACAGGGATATTGGAACTAGATGATCTTCAAAGTTTCATCCAACTCAAACCATTGTAATGATTCTATGATTTGCATTTTGCTGCAAAAACAATACTTCCTTCAGTCAGCTCCTTTTAGCTCTGAAGTGGGATCAGTTGGGAAACACAGATTACTGCAGGGGTCTGACATTTACTTGGCAAAGGCATTTTATGTGGAATTTGAAAGGTATGGAAGTACAGCAGCTGATGGTTATTGATTCTGCTGCTAATGAAATTGCCATTCTTGAGGTTAGAACTAAAAACCTATTAATCAAAATATATAGGCAAATATATTTGTCATATCCAATGTTATAATAAAAATCACTAAATATTTAACATCCCTACTTAATATTGAATTAAAAATGTCTATTGTTTTTAGCTATCCACTTGTTTTATTCAGTTATTATTTTACAAAGTAGACTAAGTAATGATCAGGGGATTTACAACATGTAATTGGTTCCTGGTGATGTGTATGTATCTAGCAAGTAGCTAAATTTTCTCCATTCAAATGCCTTACATTTATTATCTTGATAGGTGTTAGAGATAATGAATTAAGGCAACAATTCAGTGCAAAAATTCCACTTAGGTTCTACTGGGAAACAAAAAGAACAACTGTTCACATTTTCATTTACTTGATTCCATATTTTAATGTAAACCCATTTTGTATCTATCCATACAAAATGGGTTTACATATTAATATTATTTACATTAAATTTACATTTAATATTAGGAAGATTTTATAATTTGAAAGTATGCAGTAGTGAGTCTGGAGATGATGATTGAGTGGATCACAGCCTTGAGGAGTCCAAAAGAAGTGTGGTAGTGTGTGCTTCACACTATGGTTATGGGTGGTCCAGACAGGACAGGATCTCCGTAGCACTTCTCTGTCTACTTCCTCTTATCTATATTTATATTTTTTACTTCTCAATTGCTTGCAAAGTATTGAGAAGTTATGTGATTAACACACACGGTTGAAGTGATAAGATGTAACTGTGTGTGTTATCTGCCTGCCGTGACAGGCTGTTGCATCCTCTCCCTCAAAGGCTTCACAGCGATGCTGCCGCTCCCTGGAGCCCTGTCCTGAAGGAGCCTGCAGGAATCTGCAGCCATAGGCTGTAACGACCCTCGGTGCTGAAGGAGAGCTGGGAACACGACAGCTTCTTTATCAGAAATATTCAGTTATCACCAAACATGGAAAACACCAGGACATAACCCATCTGAACAGTCCTAAAATAGTACTTTCTTTTTCATGCCACTGAGACCCTTGTCTTCCTGACCGTCAATAGCAAGTGAATGGTAAATTTAATACACAGTAGCGCATGCTAAAGCCTACAGGTAAATTACTGTCTTCTTTGTAATAATTTACTTTCTATTTAACATACTGGAGTTGTTCCAAGGACATCTTTTCATAGAAGAAGCAGATGTAGATGAAGTTTTGCGAAATTTAGGCTGTATTTTTTTTTCTGAAACATTTAATTAGCAGGCATTAACACAGCCAGACACTTGAAATGGCACTAAAACAATTGTTTGATGTTAAACAGCACACACATTCAACTTGTGAATGGAGTAATACTGAAAAGCTTGAAAATATCAACAAATTGTAGTGTGTTTAAAAAAGAAGTTTTAATTTTCTTCCAAGGTTTTTCCCTGCAGAATTTAAAAGCTGGGAAAAAACATTCCAATGAACACCAAAAACTAAAAGAAAATGAAAGAAAAAGATTGTTTATCTGAATGCCAAGAGCTTATTAATGTGTCTTTCACAGATCAGAAAAAGAATTGTGACCCATAAAAAAGCTGTATTGAACTGCTGTATTTGTACTTGGAAAAGTTTGATCACATTATTGTGGGGAGAGTGGGACTCTGAATCATCTTAAAAAATTGAATGTGAGAAAAGAACCTAAATAGTATTTAGAGTAAGGAGTTGGTAACAATCACAGTAAACTCAGCTGTACAGTAATTTTTGCAAGTTTTTGAGGGTTTAGGGCCAGTTCCAGCAGGTGATTGCAAAAGCAACTGCTTGCTTTTTTGAACTTTTCCGACTGCACTGAGAGCACCTGAATGACTGAGACATGAACATGTCCCAAAGGGTCTTGGATGCTTTGGGATATACCTCAGCATGTCCCTTGAAGATGCTTGTGAGTAGCAGCCTGTAGCATGATCTGGATGGATCATGCATTACTCAGAAAAAACCTAGATTGCATCACCTAAAAAAATTGGCTCCACAGTTTTCTACCATCAGTCATCATTTCATTAGTCTTTGTCTGGAGTATTCTTATATTTACATACCCTTTATAGACATTATAAATCATCAAAAAAAAAAAAAGAGAACATGCAGATACATGAAAGATACAAACCTACTTCCACAGAATCAAAGGTTTTCCAAAACATGCTGAAAATTTGGTTATTTGCACTACCTCTGGATAAGTTTGGTTTATAACTGCTTACAAGACAAAAAGCAACTTTCCCCTGAGTCATACATTCCTAGTGATCATGTACCATCATAGACAGAATTTCTAGAGAAAGTCTTTTATATAATTATGGGCCTGTGCTATGAGAAGACTAAATCCTGAAATATATTTCCCCAATACTTCCTCTGTCATTTTTGGCTCATGTCCTAACTTGCAATCAAGAACAAACTTCTAGCAAGTCAACAAATACTGAATGAATCTGTCCATGACAGAACCCGTGATCCAAAACAAGAAGTATGTGTGCACATCATTTCCACAACTACCTTGGCAAATGTATTTCACAAGGGAATCACAAGTGTAATGCTCATATAATGCTCCCACACAATAAGCCAAATACTTTTACAGAATTTAATCCCAGCAAACAGGAATTAATTAATACAGAGAGCTGAGAAACAACTAGTTATCAAGCAAACACTTTGATGAAACAGCCAGTGCATCTTGGACATTTTAGTCCTGATTTTCAATAAAGATCTGTGTAATTCTTTCAAAACACAAGTCTGGGAAAAAAAAGTGTATATTTTGATGGATTCTGGCCATAATAGATATGGTAAAAACAAGAATTATAGAGGAAGTTAGTATTGCAATTTATACAGTTTGGAAGAGTGAAAAAGCTGGAATGACAGTTGTTGGTGTGCATGTAACTCCAGAAACACAGTAAGTAGTCTGCTAGAGAACAATTTGTTTAGCTTACCATAATTACCAGTTACACAAGTAGACAGGCAGTGGGAATTGTTACTCCTGGAGAAGGATGGTGAGGTTATCAGGACAGGAAATTGATAGGATCTCTATGGCAGTCTCACGAGGAGTAAATAGTTATTTGCCAGTTGTAAAAGATTAGCCCTGAATCACAGTATGGAGAAGGGCACAGCAGAGCCTGTGTGAAACCACACAGCGTGGGATTTTCAAAACAAAGCACTCATGTGGCAAAATAAGAGAATAGTTCATGCACATATTATTGTGAGAAATTAGCATATGTAGTACCATTTTCACACTCAACCCACGGGGTTTAGAAAGAATCAATTATTGCCAGCACCTGCTTTGGATAGCAGTTTTTTTTTCAGCTGGCCAAAAGGTCATGCAAATGAGTCGGAAAACTTACGATTCCCTTTATGCAGTGTGGTGAGATGGTGGTTGCCTGTTGGCTAAGGTGAGTTTTGGAAAGGTCACTGGGTATGCTTGGGCATGCATTTTGCAGGGGAAAGGAAAAGTGTATATTTGGTCTGCTGGGCTTAGAGGAGACAGCTCTGACCACAGTCAGGGTCATATGTTCACTTGCAGGTGGAAAGAGCAATGCCCCACTTAGTTATCAGATAAGGATCCTTCTTCCATACCTCTCGTTTTCTAATTTGGAATATAACTGTACCAGGGGTTACACAGCTTATTGCTGGACACTGTCAGAGCACTGCTACACCAGCCTCAGCCTGACCTTTGCTTTTACCCACCTTGATGCCATTTCAGCTGCTGGCATTCAGGTAGTTAATCTCTTACAGCACAGTAGGTTGGTACTGTATAGAAACTGTCCCTTATGTGGCACCTCCTGCTGAATTTACCAGGAGTGGGCTGTTTATCAAGTGACCTTCTATCATGGCCTTATTTTCACTTCAGCAGTGTTTGAATTCTGAATAAATCTCAGCCGTATTTGCTTCAGGTAAGACCATTTCAGCACAGAACATTCAGGTTGTGTCACTCAACATATGTCTTTTGCTCTCAGTCACGATTTTCCTCTTGCAGGATTTGAAATTGCAAATGTTTCCAGCAGCAAAGAAACCCAGGTAATTGGCTTAGACCTTCTGCCCCTCCAGAGAAAGACTGCAAATGGGCAACAAGGGAATAACTACATCCTGAGTACTGGAGAAATGTCCTTTGAAATGATAAAGTGGAAAAGATTGGCTATGTCTGCACCAGTAAACCAATCAGGAGCAGGGTACATGGCCAGCTGCTCTGTTGCAACCATCTGCACTGTATTTTTAGTGTGGCCTGTGGCATGGCTACTCTTGTTCCAGACACCCGGAGAGGGGCAAAGAGGTGTCATGCTGGGAGGCTGCTGTGAATCGCCCGAGCAGCCTCGCCTGCTCTGAGCAGACCCCAACAGCTGTTGCCACACCAGGCTGCTCTGGAGACACAGGGAGGATTGGGAACCATCAAAAAGGGCAAAGTTCCTCAATCTGCAAGGGAGAAGCAGGCAATACATCGAGGTGTGGTGCCTGAAGGCTGGCATGCCCTATGATGTCACAACATATATTTGATAGTTTTCAAATACACACCAGAGCACTAGTTACTCTGAATATTTTCTGCACATTGTAGACAGGTTTTGAAAAATTGTTGCCATTTTAAACTTGCCATGCTGGTTAGCCTCCTTTTTTACCTAACCTTGCTCTGTTCTACCTGAGGTAAATATTACACAGGAAAAGATTTGTCAAATAATTTAATCACCTCTATGTATAATGATAAAACAAAATTGGGAGAGGAAGCTTGTTATCAATCTGGGGTACTGGTAAGCAGTTATTATGTATAATGAGGCTTTTGTCTTGCAGCATTCTGAAGATCATCTTGAACCCCTCCTTTTGCTTCAGCAAAGGGACCGTTCTGTCAAATTTTCTTTTAACATTTTTTCCCCACTCCCTGAAAAGAAATTATAGGTTATTATATGGAAGCTCATTTGAAGCCTCAATTTTCTTGAGTATCCTGCTCTTGTGGGGAGTACCAGGTGTGCTCAGAGACTGTGGCCTTCAGGTTCAAACTCAACTGGCATTCTACAAGTCTTTGATTTTTTTCCTCTTCTGCTGAAGAGGCAGTGGTTGTCTTGACAGCAAGAACAAAGCCTCATCCTTGTACTTTGATGTGTAGCAAGGTTAAAATAAATCCAAAATAGGCTTTCGAGAAACTAAGTATTTTTTTAAGACAAAGGTTGTAGTAAAGGCTTACAATAAGATACAAAAAAATTGTTGAATGTATTCAGGGTATTTTATTACACTCCTTGCTGTCACACATGAAGATGCCACCTATAATAATGTACGCTCTGCAAGGTGATTTGTGAGGTGTAACACATTGTGGACTCAAAATGATGTTATGCTCTCAGAATCATATCCCAAAGGAAGATAGAAGAGCACTCCAAAAATAGTTTTGCTTGAGAGGTACAAATATTGAAAAATAACCGAATTATACTAAAACTAACAAGAGGAATCCTGGAGTGCTGGAGAGACAAAACAAGCTATTGAAAGGAAAATAAGCATTTTGCCTTTCACCGTTTCATAGGAATTCCTTCATCAATGATTTCTATACTCTTGGCCAGGTTTGCAGAGACTCATGTTCAGCTATTCTGTATTGATAAGAAGGTCAACATAACACTGTAGGAAGCATTAGAAAAAGCCTGCTTATGTCACTGGACTTTTGAGCTTTTTTTAAGAAAAAAATTGTCGAACAACCCACTGTTTTCTCAGTTTGAAACATATTGGACTCAACAATGAAGAGGTATTTGTATATAAAGACTTCTGGTAAAGGCAGAACTTACATAATCATCAGGTTAATTTGGTACTATGAATTTACATGTATCTGAGTAATTCTTTTTGCAAATGTATCTTTTTTGCTCTTTCTCTACTGNGGAACTAATAGTGAAAAGAACTAACCAAGAATTTCACCCACCTCTCTGGTGAAATGCTGTGAGAATAAAATAATATGTCTGTGTTAAACTAATTTCAATATCATGTAACTGAAAAGGAAATCCAAGAGATGGAAGTCCATATTGACATTCTGATCTGCATCTGTTAGAACTCATTGAATATTTTCTTTATTATTT
Organism: Thryothorus ludovicianus; assembly: GCA_013397245.1. Classification (NCBI taxonomy): domain Eukaryota; kingdom Metazoa; phylum Chordata; class Aves; order Passeriformes; family Certhiidae; genus Thryothorus; species Thryothorus ludovicianus. The sequence continues at coordinate 34,011 of VZTB01003860.1, forward strand.
ATTTATTGCTGTGATATGTTGAGGGACTGGACCAAGTAATAGAATAGGCACCTGATCCTCTTTATATTACATCAGTTTCAATTGGTATGATCTGCATTGGTGCAACCTTGCCTTAAATATTCTGTGTAGCTTTGGCCACTGTAATAGAAGAAAGATATAAAGATATCAGAGAGCATCCAAAATAAGGTCATGAGGATTGGAAGGGAAGCCTTGAGGAGAAGCTGTATGAGGAGGGTAAGAGGTCACTTGGTCTGTTCAGCCTGGAGGAGACTGAGGGGGGACCTCATTGCAGTCTAAAAATTCTTTGTGAGGGGAAGAGGAGGGGCAGGCACTGATCTCTTGTCTGTGGTGACAGTGACAGGACCCCAGGGAATGGCCTGAAGTTGTGCCAGGGGAGGTTTAGGTTGGATATCAGGAAAAGGTTCTTCAAGGTGGTTGGGCACTGGAAGAGGCTTTCCAAGAAATGGTCACAGCACCAAACCTGACAGAGTTCAAGAAGTGTTTGGACAACGCTCTCAGGCACATGGTGTGACTTTTGGGAATGGTTCTGTGAGTTTGACTCAGTGGTCCTTAAGTGTCCCTTCAAACTCAGCTTGTTCTGTGATTCTGCAAAAAGTTTTGTTACAAAGAAAGAACATTAATTTCTAGTGCAACAGACTTACATTGAATATTAGTTCCTCTAAAAGAAGCAAAAATTATGGAATAGATTCACAAATACTGATTATTGTTGGAATCTTGGCAGAGGTTAGGGACTAACTTAGAGAAAACTTGAGACTGACTAATGCTACCCTGAATGCTGTGCAGCTGCACATGTCAAAATATATCTTTGGGTTGCTCTTCTTACAGTAAGGGAGATTGCTATTGATAGGCAAAGATGAATGTGTTTCATGGCTTTGCCAGGGACCTGCAAGTTTAAGACCATGGTTCCAAACAAATTGTCTTCTTCTTAAGACCAGTTGTCAGGATGTAGGTCCAGTATGATACATCTAAATGTGACAATACCAAAAACCAATATAAAAGATTGCATTTTACCTCCCTACTGGAATATTATGTGAGCAGAATAATTGTGACAAAATGTGAGAAAATGTTTCCTCAAAATATGGGTTTATTAACCTAAAAGGGGCTCAGAAATAAAACCAAGAAGAAGAATGATTTTTAAAAACCATTTGTAGCATTGTAGACTGTTGTTAGAAAGAGGTTATGAAAGATAATCTCTTTAAGTTATAACCCCTATAGGAGACTCCAAATGCAAAGGACATTCCAGAGAAGCTGATATTTTCTAACAAAACAAAATGAAAAAAAAAAAGAAATGTCAGATGCTTGGATAAGAACACAAATTCTTTAAATTCACAAATGATATTTCTGGTTCACTTGTTTTCAAGAGATTTGACTAGTTGCTAGTGTGGATTCAGTGGTCACAGTATGTTACCAAAAGCAGAGGGGTCTGATGCTCATATTAAACATTACCCTCTTTCCAGTCATACAAATAAAATTTGAGAGTGCTGTTGCTGATAGCACAAAATTCTTGGTGCTTGGAAATTCAGTGACTGGATACTGCAAATTTACATTCTTGCTGCATAAGAAGAGATTTGGAACACATATTACTGTGAAATGTAGCTGTACACAGGCCTGTGGGCAGCTCTGTGTTTGTGTAGTTTGCTATCACAGGTGGTTTTCTGCTAATTTGCAAATTGCTCAAAGAAGCTGGTGCTTCACTTTGTGGGAAGGATGGTGAGTTGAGCATAATTCATTGTTTCAGTTATACTTTCCTTTCTGTACTCACTGAAAAGCATGTCTCAGGCTTACAAATGAACTTCAATAGCACATTTAGAAGGAAAATGAAAGTCAAGAATATCTTGAGCCTCTACAAAGCAGACTTTTTCCATGCATACCTCTACACCAATGTGTTTCTGTTCCACCTTGCTCATTAGAAAACTTGCCAGCCAAGCTCAGGGTCTTTCTTCATTTATTTGCCACACAGGTAGAAGTAAAAGGACAAATAGCAAGGGTGATCCTTTAGATCCCTTGGTGGCCTATTAAGGCTAAAAGAGTATGCAAGCAAATAAAAATATTAATCTGTATTTAGAAATTAGCATACTGGATGTGGAATACCTTAAAAAGAAGATTATGTCTTAGAATCAAATTGATTTATCACCTGCTGAAACAAGTATAGATGTTTAGAAGAAATTAAATTATTTTCTAAAAAAGATATTTCCATTAATAACTGCAGCTTAATCAGAGCACCATATAATTTATTTTCATTAGGTTCCATCAGTCTCCTGGGAGATAAGGGTTTAAGGAAATTCAGCAGTTGTAGGATCAGCTGACAATTTTTTTTTTCTTGCTCTGAATTTTTAGAGTTTTAATTTATATTATTTAAAACAGTTTCCCTTGATGTCCCCTCTTTGTAACTGCATGTAATTATCTTAAAGAACATTAAGAGGAAATATCAGAAATTGGAATATACTATGAGTCTCTCACATGCCCATAAAGAAGTGGGTCACAAAACCGCAACTTTTTCTTGTGGATGGCTTTGCAATTTTTCTTTCAATTATTTGAAAACCTATAACAATTATTTGAAGTGTTGATAACTAAAAGCTAATTTATTTTATACTAACATAGAATTAATATCCAAAGACCAATATCCAAAGACCAGATAAACTGTGTAAAGATGTACAGTTACAAAAAAAAAAAAAGCAGTATACATAAGATTATGTCTGTAGATATTCTTCAAGCAGTAATGAAATGTACTCAGGCTGTACATTCAGATGTAATGCCAAGAGCAGCCAGAATTTGGAATTATTGCTATATATCAAAGTAATAAAATGGTGCTGCTATTCATAAGGGATTCATGACTTAGAATTTTGTTTCCTTTGAAGAATTCATGATACCAAAAAACCCCTACCACCTACTTCCACAAAAGGTGTTGTTTTCTTTCTTGGCATCTTTGGAAGATGCCAACCATGGGACACTGCCCAGTGGGGGGCTCATCAGCTTTGAAGCTCACACAAATGGTTATCTTGGGGGAGGGCAGTGGGCAGAGCTCAGGGAGTGCAGAGTGAGAGACTGCCATTTGGCTGGGTGGCATTCTTGCCAGCCAGCTGTGCTGCATGTGGCTGGTCTGGAAGGCCAGCTGTGCCCGTGCTGCCAGCTGTGCCCATGCTGCCAGCTGTGCCTGTGCTCCAGGGCAGTGGATGGCTGAAAGCACAACTCTGTCTTTCTGTTAGCCTCATGGATAGCCTGTCCTTGGATGTTGGGATGAAGGCTGTTTTTAACTAATTTTTTTGAGTCTTTCTCATTTGCCTATAGAGTCAGACTCATGAAGATTTTATTTTCACTTCTTTCACCTGGCATTTTAATTTTTTGGCTTTGTCTGCTATTAAATACTCAGTGCTGTCTTAATATCCTCCTTTAACTTTCTTGAGCCATAGGAGGTTAACTCTTGTGGGGGTGAGTTGCTCAGCCTTGGCTGAGTTACAGAGTGACTTTCTGAAGCTCTTGCCAGCATCTGGACACCACGCTGAATGAGGCTGCTGCCACAGGGCTGGCTAGCAGTGTGCCAGAGCCTCAGCCCATCTCTCCATCTGCTTGCTGGACCTTTCCTCAGGCAAAAGTGTGCCAAAGACTGCCCTTTCTGTAGCTCAGCAGTGGATGGCTCAGCCAGGGCTGTTACTTCCACCACTTGGCACGGAGTTACACCACAACTGCAGCACTCCCATGGCAGGTTTGCTTTAGTTGCTTCCAGCCCAGTACAATAGGCATGTACAGGAATAAGTGAACAGTTGCCATGTGGCATCAGTCTTTAACTTTTGTTTTGTCTGTATTCTCTTGCTAGACACCAGGCCAGGCAGACAAATATCTCTGCTCCTCCCTGACTGCTGCTGGAGGCTGGCTTGTCTGTAAATGAGAATTATTTTTATTAAGACTCTGAGAATGTGAGAATGGCCAAATTCTCGCTTCCACTCATATGTAGTGATAGTAACTCCACTGGGAACAAAATAGTTAATCTGGCTGCAGGTGGATACAAGAGGAGGGACATTGAGGCTCTTCATCTATCCACATGGAAGCACTGATGCATGTTTGATTTCTCCAAATAAACAAGGAAAGACAAAATGAGGGCAAATCCTTTTACTTGATTACTGGTTTAGATGTGTATTAGGGATACAGAATGCAACATGGTATTTTCTTAGGAGTGAATGTTCCTTCCATCCACACCTGAGGGAATCAAGTATGAAGCAGTTTGTAGGATGCTATCCTGAGTACCCTATTGCAGACTGAAGGCAGGGTATGTCTAGGAGAAAGTGAATTTATACAATTATTTCCAAAGTATGTGCTTTTAAAGTGTGCAAAGTGTCACACAGGGCAGTCTGAAGCAGTCCATACTGGCTTGGCACACTCAGTCTTAAACAGCTGCAGAAAAGGTTTTTGTTAGACAGTGCCATGGAGGACTCCTGCTTGTCACCAGCAGAGAGACAGAATATGCCAGGTCTTTTTGCAAGCAAGGAAGGGGAAGATACTTCTGTGCACAGCCAACAGGCTGATTAACAGGGAATGGGTGAAGAGTATTGCCAGAGCTCATCTCATCTTGTGGCAGTATGTGGAAGTCACATACCAGGTGATACAGGTACATTTGTCATATATAGGTACCTGTCCCTGATGTAGTTGTAATAGGCTTCCTTTGTAATTGATTCTGTTTGGATGGTTGGTTGGGATGTGAGTGTAGAGTTTTCAGGCTAGAGGACATAAAACCATGAGAAGGTGTCTAATTGCATTCTGCAATTTAAAGTCTCTCTATTATTTTAATTCATTTTGAGTCTCCCTGTAAATTCTAGCTCTATACTAAAGGAGATAGAGAGGACTTGCCTCCTCTATGTAGTCAGTGTGTTTGGGAGATGTTGGTTACATTCCAGCTTCTTAGAACCTATTTCTCAGCTGACACCTCTCAGGTTCTTGAAATGCTGGAGTGTCACACAGGGAACAAATCAGCAAACCAATATACCCTGCCTGACTTACAGTAGGGAAAACTCTTCTCCCTCTCACCCAAACTTCTCTCCCACCAGAAAAGGCTGTCAGCATGCAATGCCTTCGGGAGATTTTAACTCCAAGTGTTTCTATATCAAACTTGGTAAATGAAACTGTGCTGAAAATTGTCGCTGCTGGGACGCTCACAACACACAAAGAGCGATGACTAAAAAACTTAAAAGGCAAAAAACTTTTATTTTAACTGCGTATTCTCTTTTTATCCATTCCTTCACCAAAGCATGCACTTCACTCATTGGTTATACTAAGACAGCTCATTGTGTTAGTTGTTACAAGGCACCCTACACCACTGTTGTGAGGAAGTATTTGCAAAAATTTCAACACAGATATTTGTTTTCTATTTTCTACTTGCAGGTGTCCTTTGTTTATCTCTATTCCCTCGGTTTCCATGTTAACGACCTTGCTTTCCTTCACTTCTCCAAAAACATGAAACTTATCAAGTTCTTCTGTCAGCTCATTCTCTTGGTTTGCAGACTTGCTGTTAACCCCTTCCACAGAAACTGGCACAAGGAAAAATCCCAGCTGGTTTGAAGAAGCTTGTACTCCATTCCCTGTGTCTGGAGGGGCTTTACCTGAGCTGCACTGAGCAGCCACAAGCATAGACAGAATCTCTTCCTGCTGTTTATTTCTCTTCTCGCCACCCTTTAAGGTCACATGGGGAAAAAAAGGAAGGAGAAAGGGGCTCTGCTGCAGAAGGACCTCCCTCTGTTCAGCATGTGATGTCTTGGGTTGTGAGTGTGACAAGCCTAATTTTCCTTTGTGCTCTAAAGATCACCGCATTGCTTAAAAACTGTGGGCTGTAAAAATTACTGTGTCCATTGTGAGCTACACTGGACACATATTCCTGTAATTATTATGTCTCCCATATCTGTGTGAAAACTGTTAACACAAAAAAGGCTCTGCAATTATGTAGCTACTTTCTCTGTGAGTGTTCTTGTGTTTTTGAACAACTTTGCTAATTTCTCAGTGCTATATTCATAAGAAAGATAATAGAACAGCAGACTTTTAACTGGAGTCTATTATGTGTTTTTCCATCTGTTTGTGATGAACCAGAAAGAGCTATGTGTTAGGTCTTGCCTTATGGCAAATCCTGATCTGCAGTTGCTGTTTTCCCACACTTACTTAAGCTTCCCTGCACATCCCCTGCACAAAGCAGATGCCGGTGCCACAACAGGCCTGAGAGGCTCCTTCTGAGCGCAAGAGGCTCTTACGCAGCCAGGTCCTCGGGTCTAGCCTCCAGCAAAGCCAACCAACCAAACAAAAAAAGCTGCTTTCTGCTGACATCAGATGATCTGAAACTGGTTTATCGATTGAAAAGGCAAAAGCAACACACGAGATCATCAGTTGTCTGCTGCAGGCCTTGTGGTCTCAGTAGCCTCTTTGGTGAAAGGTTTTGGGGAAGAAAAATATCTCCAAAAAGTGCACAATGTTTTTTCCTACTTTTCAAGTGTAGCAAAAAGCATCAGTGCTGAGGAGATGTCACAAGGAACAGATAATATATTCTCTTTTTAAAAAAGACTAGGGATAAAACAAGTAGTAAATTCTCTTTCCTTGCATTGATGGTGATTGCTCCCTCTCCCCAGGGTTGAAATCTTGCCATATTAAAATAATTGGGAGTATGCCATTAATGTCAATAAGGCCAGGTTTTTACACTTTTATTCAGACCTGGACTCTCTTTTGGGCAGTTGGCCCCATCTCAAACTTTCCTCCAGGGAGCCATTCTCTTTGCATTATTCTCCTATCCCCATCCAGTGCTACAAGCTGTCCGTCAGAACTACAGACTATTGACAAAAAACAATGAAGCTGATAAATATGTTATTAAAAGACTAAAATAATCTTGGACTTCTCTCTTTTATTTTTTTTCCCTAGAGTATTTCAAATTTTTTTGTAGCCTTTTGGTAGGTTTTGAGTGTGAGGCTGAAATTACTTTCATGAGCAACATCATGGAAATAAAACTCACAGTTCATTTGTGGAGTTACGCTTGCCTATAGAACAATTGCATGACAGTTTTTCAGAAAAACTACATATTTGTAACCACAAAATCATCTATCTTGCCATTTTAAACACTGTATTTCAATAAGAGGTGTGATACTTGTTTTCTTACATCCTGTAATTTCTATTTAAATTGCAAAGCTTTATATTCATACTGACAGAATATTCAGAAACATGTATTAATTTAAAAAGCAGTTCATTTTTTTTCTCATCTTTCCCATGCAGTTATTTTTTGGCCAAATTCTGCTTGCATTGTCTCAACAATTAAACTAAAACTAACTTCTGTTTTTTGTATCTATCTTGTGTAAAAAAAGGATCATCTATATTACAATACATTTTTTGGCATGTTATATTTCAGACAACTAAATCAGTAATTGTTCATACAGGTTTTAACAAACCAAAATTTTTTATCCCTTAAACTTAATCTACATAATGCATTTTTAAAAGACTTAAATTTCACCCCTATGTAATCTGCAGCAAAATCTGTATTTATTTATTTCATGCTGCAGGATTATGCATGGATATTTACATATATCCTGTCTACTGAAGGGGCTTCATGAGTCAGGTTTTCATTTCAAGTTGGGCTACCAATATTTGTGAGTGGATGTTAATGTAACCTGTCAAGTTAATGTTTTCTTTGCCGTTTTAAAGGCCTACTCTCAGGCTTTGAAATTCACCAAGTAAAAAATACATAGCCCAAATGATAATTTTTTATATCTATAAGTTCCTGGATATTTGTTTTTCAAATTTATCCATTGCTTGGCACTGTTGTTGTTAAAGACAGTGTAAAATCTTTCCAGTCTCTGCTTTAAAAAGTAGCTATGAGGGCAAAAATATGACAAACATCTTGCTTTTGTGACAACATTATTACAAGTCTAGCTGGGGTCTGGTTCTACAGCCCTGAGAATTTATTTTGTACCAAAGCTCTTTGAATACATAATGAATACTCACAAATGAGAACCTATTCAGATGGTTTGCTATTGAGTCAAGTTCATCAAAGTTAAAGCACCATGTATTTTCTGAAAGCTGTAGATGATTATACATTGGTCTAACTTCAATGAGTTCTGATAATCATAATTTCCTGCAATAGAGTTAATTAAATTATGTTCTGCCTTGGGGTTCCTTTTTTTACACCAGTATGATTGTAAAAGACTCTATTATGTTGCATTTCTGCCCAACAGATTCTACTTAAGAGAAACCAACCCAACAACCACATTTGTTACATGGATGTAAAACATTTCTGTTTAGCGTACACTTATTCCTTTAATGTGTTCATCCTAAATGGCACCTGCCAAAACCAGTGGAGATCTCCTGAGTGAAAAGGAGCAGGACAGAGGGCAGCCTGCCTTTTCTCTTGGGGGAGCTTCTGGGGATGCCCGTCCCTGGCCCCTGAGCCTGCTGCAAGCCAAGCAGCACAGCAGCACTGTGAGGGCAGAGAGGCTCTGCACCTTGCCCTGGCGCCGCCACTCTCCAGCGACACGAGGGTTCAGGACTGAAGCTGCCAGCTCAGGTTGAGTGCAGGGACTGAGGTCATTCACTGCTTTTCTGTGGCAGCTTGTAAACTGTCCTCATGTCTGCAGCAGAGCCAGGAGACTCCCACTTTTGAGAATTCAATACCTCATTTATGAATAGTGCTGTGCTCCACAGTCTCATCAATTCTTCACTCAATTTGAGTGAAGAAGAATATTAGAAAAATATTCTATTTACCATTATCCCCAGGTAAATAAAAAAAGAATATTTTGTCTAACTCACATGTCTGGGAAAAGATGGTGTAATCACTATGGAGAATTTAATGGAGAAATTGATTTCCTGAGGTTTCTATGTTATGCTTGATGTATTGCTTGATAGCTGTTGAATCTCCTTCTCCAAATCTGATGAAATATGGTGCTTTTTAGATTTTAATTGCTAGGAATAGTGCAAGAGAACGTTTGAGTCCATGTTTGATGTTATTTTCAATCTCACAGCCCAAGAAAAAGAAAAACAGAACTCAAATTTTAGGTAAAAACTTGCTGTACATTTTTTGGTCATAGATTAATAATTAATCATTATTAATTTTAAAAAGTATTGAAGACGTATTTTTTGCACCATTGTGATTCTAACACAATATCTCAACTAAATTTCCTCAAGTGCATTTATCTGTATTAACTGGAGCTTCACTGAAAATTATTTTAAGTTACTCACCTATAATTGTGTTATTCTACTATTATAATGATAAGAAACACATAATGTCATTTTCTTTTTAATCAAAATTTGATTCTAGCTCCTGTTTACATGGTTTTCAGGAAATAAAGAACAAATTACTTTAATATTTGCTGTGATAACAGAAAGTATCAGTGATCTTCTGGTGAGGTGTGAGTCCCATGGGGTTTTGTGGGAGCAGTAACAACTTGTCTCTTGTCAGTCATGTACTGGAACATGCTTATAACATGTAATTCCACAAAATTGTATACCTGTGGAATTATACTAAGACTATGTAGAAAATAATGGATAAGGCCAGATGCACAAAAAATATGAGTAAATTTCAGCTTCTGACCTTGTTTAAACAATTGATCTCTGAACTTGTGGTTTATGATATCTTTTGTCAAAATCCTATAATTGATACGTAGTTCATGTTTCTTTGCCTGTTACACTTCAAGAATTCTTAGACTTAAGAGGCAGTGGAATATATATATACAGTAAAATGCTATTTACAGTGAAATAGTATTTGCAGTAAAATATTTTTTGATTTTTTAAACTCTATTCCTATCTCACCTGAGATTATTTTAAGCTGAAAAGGCAAACACATAGATGTATATATGTAGTCCAGTTGCTGCAATACAGAGAGCAAAACTGGTTTAATTTCTGGAGGGGGAGGGGGCAAAATTTAGCGAGAAGTCAATGTATGACTTATTTCTGAAATGCTCAGCCCTTAGAAACTCCACCACGTCCTGCTGCAAGGAAAACACATACACTGTAATATTTGTTTTGGAAATTTGTATATTGGCTGACCATATGAACATGTTCTCATTGCCTGCTCAGGCCTTTGAGCAATTTGCAGCCTTTTGTTATCAAATAAAGGCTCTCTGAGCCTCCTACTTGAGCACCGAGTTTACCAGCTGCTATCCACTCCTAGACCTCATTAGGGGCCTGCTGTTCTGCTGAGAACCACACCACATGCGCTGGAGGCTGATTAGCCTGTTGCTGCTCCTTAAATTACCAGGTACAAAAGGTTGCTCTGCTCCTCCATAGAGAGCTACCTCTCTTATCCTCTTCGAAGAGGCTCCATATCATGATCTCTCTGACTAATTAAGGCCCACAGACAAGCCACAGGTTGTTATAGGGGATTCGCCCCCATGGTTGAAATCAGCAAGGTATTTTTGAGTTTTGTTCATGAAGGATTAAAGGTGCTGTTTCTCAGGATCAAGTCCTGAAAAAGCCACCAAAACCCACATATATTTATGTAAGCATTTAAAAAAATGCTTCCTAATAACAACTCTCATCAAGAAGATTTAATGCTACTTCTACTTTCAAATGTTATTTGGGAAAAAAAAATTATAAACGTTAAAAGTTATTTTAAATAGTAGGAATATGTTGAATTAGCTTCTGTGTGTCTAGAAAGAATTCCTTACTAATTACAACCAGAGATATTTTCATACAATTCTGTTTGGAAAGAATAGGGAATTTAAAACCCAAAATGTTTACCAGGATAGGTCAGTTGGGGAATTTTTTTCCTGTTTGTTTATCTGAGCTTCAGATTTGATGGGTTAATGCACATGTATGTATAATTTAGAGTGTCATGTGGGAGAAGGGCTTTGAGATCTGCACAGACCAGATTCCCACTCCTGTGTCCACAGTTTTGCAGTTCCCAGTGAGTTACTGGTCCTCACATATTGGACCATTTAGAGGTATTTTTCTTGGCATTTAGAGGGAATTTTCTTGGTTGTTTTCTATTGTTGTTGTTTATTATGTGACAGAGTATGTCCTATCTGTTACATAATGACATTAGATGTTTTCTATTTTCATTCCCACATGCATGATGCCTATGGATTAAACAGGAATTAGTTGCATGTCTAGCAAGGTAGCATGTGTTCCGCAGATATCACCTTGTCTGGCAACTGAAGGACTCAACACTAAGTCCAGTATTTTGTGCAAGCATCATTCTATATTGGTGCCAGTAAAGAGCTGCTACTTGCCTGTCATCGTGGAATTATTTACATATAGAAAATATCAACGTTTGTAATATGTATTTCTACAGTGTGTTCTTCAGAGAGCCTCAAATAATGAATAGGGAAAAAAAGAAATGAATATATCAGTTAAGGAAGTAAGTTAAGGACCCTTTTTATAGGAGATTACTGATTATACAGCTCGTTTTTCCTGCTATTCAGTATGCAGATGTGAACCACTACTGTCTGGACCTGATCTATAAATGCATCTTGGCACATAGTAGAATAGTCTTCTTTTAATTTAGAATGAGACAAAAACAGCATTGGAATCTTTTGGGGAAGTCCATTTATATTATCCAGTGGCAGTCAATGGCTCTATTATGTGTTCTGCCATCTGTTCAAAACACAACCAAGCCCAGCCATCCTTTCCTCCAGGATCTCACAGCAGTGCCATGAGATGTAGCAGAAATTCTATAGTACATGTGAGTATAAATGTGTGTTGAACGTTAAAATGGTTGAGAAATGCTAACATATAAATGGTTGAGAAATTTCAGTTGCAAGGAAATGACTTCATTCTACGTGTTTAGTTGTGTACATGGTTAGCATCAACATTCCTGGTGATCCCAAATATCTATAAATGATAGTGTAGTATGGCTCCTCATGTACAACATTCAAAGATGCACATCCAGTAATCTGTAATTAAGACTATAACATTTGCTTGAGCAATGTTGTATGTCTGAGAAAGAAAATCACTCTGAGATCTGCAGGAGGGATGACACAGCAGGACATAATGATACAGCACTTGTGATAACTTCCAGACACAGATGATCAAGGAGCCAGTGAAGGCAGATGCTCTGCTGGACCTTTCCTTTTGCAATAAAGTAAGCTTGCATGGATAGACAAGGAACTTGAAGGAGTATACAGACATGGTCTAAACAGGCAAAGATGAAGTTTGGAAAGCTAAGTGCCTGTGGAGTTGGATCTGGCAAGGGACAGGAACAAAAAGGGCTTCTGCAGGTACATTGCAGTAAAAAGAAGACTTGGGGAAATTTGGGTTCACTGCTGAATGGACCTGGTGATAAAAAGACATTGAGAAGAGTTAAGATAGTCAGTACCTGCTTTGTCTTGGCCTTTACAGTCTTGAGCAGAGATAATACAGCACCGTGTAGAAAGAGCACAAGAGCATGCACAAATAATTGCATTATTGAACATTATTCATCTAAAAAGGGTTTTAAAATGCAGCAGTCAGTCTCATCAAGGGACTGATGTTCCAGGAAAGTAGAGGGAAGTTTTATTTATAAACATAATTTCCACAATAATATGCACTAAGTGGGACATTTTAAGCCCAAATGTCTGAAAAAACCATTTGTGCATACATTTGTGATGTTTCCACATGGCACTGTATACCTGCTTTGTGTAGATGTCATGACTTGGAACCAAGAGTGCTGGTGAAGCAACTTCTTGAATGACAGCTCTATGAAAAGTATCTCCTTGGTATGTGTGCTGAGTTAAAAGTCTCGAGGAAAGAAGCAAATGGGCTGTGTTTGCTGTGGGCATGGCTACAGCAGAAATCTGCCAGCCCAAGTCACTCTGTAAATGCAGTTCTGAACCCTAACTTATTGTTACAGGTCCAGGCAACAATCGAGTAATTACATGGTTGCAGCTGGTAAAGCTGGCTGACATTTATTGACTACAAAACAAAAATATGTGAAGCTGGTCTAACTACACAGGCCCATGAGGATGTCTTCAAATAAAATTCACAAGGATAAATACTAAGAAGGCAAATTCGAAGGTATGTACAAAGCCCATCTGAAATACTGTGGCCTCTGGGATTTAATGGGATTTTTCAAAAAACTTAATGTGTGAAATTTACATGCCTGTGATTTGGAAGTTTTCCTGATTGAAATACATGCTCCAGACTTGTTTACTTTTCTTGCTAAAACATTGCTTTCTGTCCTGCAAGCTGGGAATCACAGCAACAAAATATGCTGTAACTGGAAAAATTCTGGCTGTATGTTGCAATTTTTTTTGAGGTTTAAAATATTCACTTTGGACTCTTGTACATGTGCAGTTGAGGATGTTTAGATTTATCTCTTACAGATTTGTTTCAGAATGTTCAAGTGGTAATTCTGGTGAGATTACTTTGCAAGACACTCAAACAGAACAACTGAGAAGGGAGGCAACCATGATTGCAAATTATAGTGGCTTGACCTTCATGCTAATTATGTGAAAATTTAGGATTGGTTCTTCTTCTTAAGTCTTGAGAAAAAGAAATTGTAAAAGTAATAAGTGTATAAAAGAAATTTGTAAAAGCATTTGGAATATATCACCAAAGAAGGAAATCTAGTGATAGATTTTCAGTCAGGTAATTTTTATTCTGGATGCTTTTTGCCCTTCCACCCAACCCAGCACTGCTGAGTTTATTTTATAGAGTGCTCTCACAGCCCAGAAGAGCTTTGAGATGCACAACCTCATCCTGGGCTGTGTCAATAGAGGGATGGCCAGCAGGCTGAGGGAGGTGATTCTGCCCATCTGCTCTGCCCTTGTGAGATCCCACCTGGAGTGCTGCCTCCACACCTGGGATCCTCAACACAAGAAAGGTGTGAACTCTTACAGAAAGACCAGAGGAGGACTGTGAAGATGATCACAGGGCTGGAGCATCTCTCCTGCAAAGACAGGCTGAGAGGGCTGGGGTTGTTCAGCCTAGAGAAGAAATGGCTTTAAGGGGACTTTACTGTGATCTTCCAGTACTTAAAGGGGGATATAAATAGGAGGGAGAGAAACTTTTTATAGTCAGATAGTGTGAGGACAACAGTCAAGTGGTGTCAGGACAATGACCTATGACTTTAAGCTGAAAGAGGACATGTTTAAATTACATGTTGGTGAGAAATTCTTTACTTACTCTTTTCTTACATGGAAAGAAAATAGCAAATAGCATGGATTAATAGTTATTATTTCCTTCAGATGTGCAAAACGTTAAGTCATTTAAAGGGATAAACAATCTTTTTTTTAATATATAATGTTATGACACAGATTTTTGCACTGTCAGTTTAGGAATGTTTCTGTCTCAAAAATAAAGTTAATTTGTAGTTTGGTATTGTGCAGATGAGGAGACATCTGAAGATGACATCAAAGATAAGAATAGGAATAAAAATAATAAAGAGCTGCTGGTCATTTTACATCTGTGAAATGAAAGAAAATAGGAACATTAATTCCAATCTGGGAAAAAATCTTTGGCTATGTCTTCTTAATTAGTTCAGCTGGGTTCTGCAGAAGATACAACACACTGCCTAGCAAATCAGCTTTTCCAGCTGTACTTGCTTTCTAAACTGGAAAATGCTTTAGTGCATTCTACACCTTTTGAGATGCTGAAGAGTCTTGTTGCTCTCAAGCTCTCACTACAAAGACTTATTTTTGTTCTATATAACATTGCTTTCTTATTTGTCACTCACGCAGCTCTCTATTCCCTGCAGCTCCTGACTTTACTACTAAAAGAAAATCTTTTGAATTAAACCCCAGCAAACTGCTCTGCCTTATGTTAGTTAGCATCTTGCTGCTGATGGAGAGCCTCTGCCTGAGATACACCATTAGGTCTCCTCAGGAGCAACCTTTGTTCTGATTTTTTTCCAGGAACAGCCACATGGCTGTGAGTGGGCATGGCTCAAACCCCAGAGGTGGAAAGGCAAGCCAAGGCTCCAGGCCATGCCTGCTCCAGACTCCACAGCATGCACTGCAGCAGAAGTGGCAGCCACCAGCTGCTGTGGCCATGTGAAGGTTGGCCACTTCAGGGTATCCATCACAGAGTCATAATGGTAGTCTTAATGACATTGAATTCTTTCTTTGTGTGCCCATGTGGGCACATCTTTTTGTTTTAAATTCAGCCAGGTTGTTGGCTGTGCATTTATGTGTGGGTATGCTATAGCATACTCTCTCTTCTTACAGGAACACAGTTTAAAAAAACATGTATGAATTGAGGGGAAAGAATACATGAGGCTTCAGCTCAGAAGTTATCAATGGGTTCATGTGAGGTGCCTCCTCCTCCCCACTTCTTGGTTAAACAGCATTAACTTCTCCACCTCCCACCCCCTCCCACCACCCCAGCACTCCTTTTTTATCAATACTTTTATTATGAACAAATGGAACTGTTAAAAGTGAGTGCCATGAAATAAATCAATTTTGAGCAGGAGTTAGAACGGGGAAATATCATTGGCCAGGTCATTGTGCCACCAACAAGCAGAATGGGGCAAAGTGTGGGAAACCACCTATTGCCCTCAGACTGTCTTCACTAGCATCATTAAGGAAATTTATGTGAAGAAGCCAGGCTGAGGGAAATAAAATTATCTTGGTCCTTGAAATCAATGAAAGTCAAGGAATGAAGCCTCAGAATGAAGTTTCATGAGGCAGAAGAAATAGGAGCAGCAAGTTAACACACATGAAAGACAGTCAAAATTAAAATCTCACGAGTAATCTCACTTACAGTTTTCCACAAATTGAAAGCAGGTAGTATAGTCAAGAGAAAGCTGCAAGGACCATGCTATGAAATCAATAGAACTGGAATGAGATATAACACCCAAGTGCCATTTATCTGTGCATTGTCATGCTATGGTCAAGAAATCAAGTCCAAGAATTCAGTTCCAGTTGCGTAACATTCAGGACAAAGATTAAATATTTTGGACAGAATGCCATAGCGCCTGGAGAGGGTATTGTGCTGGCTGGAACAAGACAGATGAAGAGATTGTGGGTGTACCTTCAGTTTAGATTAACATGAGAAAGGCCATACTAAGGCAGACCTAGCCAGCTATACTGGTTGTAACAATGGCCAAAAGAAGATGCCACCTGGGAAAAAAGAACTGCAACAGAGCAAGCATAAGGTGATAATTTCCTGAAGAAAAGTGGAAAACAATGAAGAAAGTGCATTATTATTCTACACTATAATGAAATCCTCAAGCAATGAGTGAAAAGCAAACTCTTAAAAATCCATGATCTTTATTTCTTACTCATGTTTTGCTTGAAGATACTGAAAGTAAGTGGGCTGTGGAGACTCAAGCCCATCATTGAATTCAATATGGGATTTCTAGATATAGAAAAGCAAGGTTCCCACTAAACAAAGTGTTGTAGGTTGGCATTGTTCAATAGAACCAATGAGGTTGCTATGTTTTTTGTAAAGACACATTCTTAAGACCAAAAAAAGCAGAAAGTGACTCACTTCACTTCTGGCCTTGGGAGGAGGCGGCGGGCCCGGCCAAGCGGGGTCTGAGCCAACCCGCTTGGCTCGGGGTGGCCGGGCCTGGGCTGATTTAATCTCTCTGGCCCAGGTGAGATTTTCCTGTTCTCCGGAGGGATGGTGAAAAGCCTGCCAAACCTCTCACCAAAGAGCCTGCCAAGCCCTAAAACCAAGAAAAACTCTGAAGCCAAAAGCAACCCCGAGACGGAGAGCAGCCACGTAACCAAAGATCGCAGCAGCCAGGACGGTGTCAAACAGCCACAGCCCCACAGGCTCACAACAAACTCTATCTACTCAGCTCCTTTAAACCACCTTTACTGCAAGTAAAAAAGAACAAAAACTTCAGCTGCAGTTTTTTTTTATCAGTCTCAACACTTCAGCAGGACGACGCCAACATAATGCTAACAGAGACCACGTGACAACAGAAAAACACAGCAAGTTACAGTCACAGTACAGAACTCAGATCAGATTAACCTTTTGACATTATAAGACTATAAAAACTATTACAATCAATAATAAAACTCAGCTCTTGAAGTCAGTAAGAAAGAAGTTTGATTTTAAATAGAAGGATTGAAGAAAATGCTTTGAACTTAAATTTAAATTCTTTTGTAAAGCTATAGTAAAGATATATATATTTGATATATCAGACTTCCTTTATTTTCTCTGTGACGTATAAAAATATATTGGGAGAAAGTAGCAATTTTGATACAACTGTGAATTAGAATGTTAGTACCTGAAGCAAATAGATATTACTGTGATTTAATGAGAAGTTTGAAGAAAAGTGAGAGAAATGAAGATGTGGGGAACATTTTGTTTCTAGAAATAAATGAAAAAATTGTTGTATACTAAAGTAGCTCATTCTTAAAAATAATACCCCAACAGTTAATACAGTCTATGAAAGCAGTTGTGTAAAAGCTGCAAAACAAGAGAAATGCTTTGACATGGCAAATATAATTTTATTTCTGGATCGTTATTTTTATTTGTGACAAAGCCACAAGAAAACCTGTCTTCTTGTGGAAAAGTCTCCATGGCATAACAAGAAAGACTCTTCTCCTTAAGTGAATTGAGAAAAAGACTATTTTATGTTATGAATGAATCTGCAAAGTTACTTAAGTTCTTGTTGTAAGAGTTATAAGTTATTACAGTTTATAATGTTTGGTATTATACCATTATAAATTTGGTATTATACATTGTAAATTACCTGAATTCCCTGTTGTATCCCTCTCCCTATTCCACCGGGAGTGCCGCCGCTGCTTCCTGGAATGCCTGCCGCCGCGGAGGAGAAGCCAGCATGCCTTGCGGGTATGCAGATTAAGGGACAGAGGTGCTAACACACGAGAAACGCCCTAGAAACAACGAATTAACTTGAAATAAAGCGAAACAAACTGCTCCTAGCTCCAAGGAAACTAGCCAGCAACCCTCCCAGGACATTTTTCACCTAAGGTCCGTCGCCGTGACCTGAGTGGGAGTAGAAGCAGAAGACCCCTGAGACCGCGAGCCGTAAAAGCGACTTCCTACGGACCCACGTGAGGACGGAAGCCCCAGCTCTGCCTCAGGGCAAAGCTGCCTGCACTCCTCCTCCTCTGCGTTGTCCAAGGACCAGTGGCACTGGCAACCCCCCCCTTCCCGAGCTGAAATGACTTTAATAGAGGCCATTTTAAAGGAGCTGGTCTCCTGGCCCTCTTTTTCATTCCCATTATTTTAAAAGTACTAAACTGACTAAAAGTCATAGGGTTGATCTTTACATTGTCAATAAAAAAGAAAAAAGTTATCTGAAATTTTATTCTGATTGTATTATCATTATTATTATTTCCCCCTTTAGTTCTGTTAGTAAAGTTTTCTTTGTATGTTTTCAAGTTCGAATCTGCTTTGCTTTCTTTCCTTTTAATCCTGTCTCACAACAAAAATAAACCCCCAACACAAAGCCATTATGCCCTAGATTTGCCTTCTAAAAATCCATCAGTTCTTGATGATTTTTATTGCATTAATCCACACTGTTCTTGCTCTTTTTGTTGCTTTCCTTGTAGGCTAGACTGAGATGGCTGGAAATTCAGTATCTCCTTTTGGCCTCTGGCTGGGGGCTGACTGTCATTCCAGGCATTCCCTGTCTGTCCTCCTTGCCTGGGGAATCAGCCCTGGGGCCAAGGGAGGGGAAAGCCCCTTCAAGGCCAGCCTGCTGAGTTTGCTAGCCAGCTTGTCAGTAATGCAAATGGTGCTGATGTTTGCTGCGAAGCAGACACCTGCCTGTGAGGAACTGGGCTCAGACCACCAAATTGTTTTAGGCAGGTCAGCAAACAGCTGTCTGCTTGTGTGATTTGGTTCTCCTAATTTGGAAAGGGCTCTTATTCAGGGATGGAGCTGTTTGCCTGCTGACAAGCTCACACGTATTATGTTGTGCATAATGTGCGTGATTAACGCTTGTTTATTGGAGCAATTGTGCTGCGGCAGAGCAAGGGCTGCTTTTTATTGTGTGGCAGGGGGCAAGTGGCAGCAAGCTCTTCTCCCTTTGGGAGAGGCACCACAGTATGGCAGTGAGAAACTTTGTGCATCTTGAGCAGCAGAGTTCCTCTAGCCACGTGGCAAAGTAAACATTTTGCAGGAATCAACTCTCCTTGTTGCCTGACCCAGATTTGCAGGCCAGTCTGCAGGTAGAGAGCAAGGGTGACTGTATTGCCTTGTTTTGCAGTCTTCCTCATATATGGTGCAGGCTAACTGGCCACTTGTAAAGCTTTTTGGGCTAAAAGTTCTGTAGCTACTTTCAGAACTTGCCTTTGGACCTCAGGGAGACTCTACAATAGCATTTTCACTACATTTGTGAGCATCATTCCTTGCCGTACACTAATTTTGCCTGTGGGTACTAATTACGCGAGACTCTTACAGTTTTCCTGCCCGTATATGACAAAGCTTTTGATATAAGGAAACTCTAATTGCAGTCCTGCAACTGACTATAAGTTTTAACCAAATATATCACATTTTTATATGTTGTATTTGCTAAAAATCTGGAGGGTTCTTTAGGTTGACTTCTTTTCTGTCAGTGCTGGTTTTACTGTACTGCAGAACACTGCTCAGAATTTGCAACAAAATTAAAAAAGAAAAAGCAAATATTCTAATACAAAATTGCATTAAAATTTATTGTCATTTGATGAGAACTTGATTATCCAGTTGTATTTTTTTCCTGTGTGAAAAATATTCAGATTCAGTTAGTAATGTCAACATCCACTCTTATGTGGGCATATGTGCTTTTCTTTTTGTCTTTTCCTAGTTTATAGGACTTTAAAAAAACATGGGGAGACTACTGGAAGAAGTTGAATAAAAAAGAACAAAAAAAAATACCCCACACATTTTAGCTCCTATTTACCCATATGAGGCATCTAGGTACTCAAACCCAAAGCACATACAAAATAAAAATTCCCTCCTCTTTTCCTGCCAGAAAACAATGTACCATATGAACCATTACTCCATGAAAACACTTACCCTCTATTCATTTGCTGTTGCATTGTTTTCTTTAGCACTCCACTCTTAATTTAAACTGACCTCCCCACTAATAGAATTTAACTTATTTCACTCAGCCTGTAAGATACACCTGCAATTCTCCCTCACATTTCCTCGGCAGGGCTGGAGAGCTTTCCACCTTTTCCTGCCTCTCCCAGCTGTGTGTTCTCACCCTCCTCCACGGGAGGTTGCTGCCCCCCTTCAGCCCTGCTCCTCCCATTGTTTTTCCATCCCAGCTCTCAGCTGGAGCTGCCAAATGAGCTATTTAAACCCCTCCAACACTTGCAAGGAGGAATATTTTGGGTTGTTTTGCTTGGGACTAGAACATTTACCAGACTCAGTTTAGAGGTACAGTTGAATAGTTTAGTCTGTGTGGCAGACAAGGTGACAGCTGGGAAGGTGGTGATGGGGGGAGCTGGAGGGGAGTGGGTTTGGGAAGGAGGGACCTGGAGCACCTTGGTGTGCTGGTGAAGAAGTACGGCAGGGGGGGGACCTTAGTCACANAGAACAAGTTACAAAAAATGTTTTTGGAGATCTGGGAAATGTTACCACAGAGGTCTTCTGGCTCGTTGAAACAGTGAATAAGGGAAAATAGAGTTGGATCCAAGGGAAAAAATAAAAAATGAAGGGCTGGTAACATGACCATTAGCAGGGACATGATGAAGATAATTATGGGGGGAGCAGTTTAGGAAAGCTGTTTAGAAACTTGATTTGAAGGAAAAATACTTGCTTTGAATTTTCCTGGCTGCTGATTTAAATGAAATAAAAATCAAGTAGATTTTTTAGGTAGGAAAAGGGATCCATGGCTGATATCAGGAAAAAACACCTTCCAACTCTCTAAGTCTGGAAAAATGAAACTTAACCATGCTGAGAGCATCCCCAAATGTGCTACTGAGTACTGAGTACTCTTACATGGGACCATCTGAGGGACAATCAGACCTTGTGTTAGACCTGGCCACAGACTTTTTTTTCGGTCATGGGAAAGGAGGTTCAGTAACCATGTCTAGCTATTGAAGACAAATATGCTGACAGCTCTGCTATGGCACCCTCTGGGTGCAACTCTCTCAGTCTTTCCCAGCAGAGCTGTTTGCTTTTGTAGCTGATTACCTGCTGGATGAAAGCCAGTAAGGTAGGGTGGCCTGGTCTTAATATCAGCAGTTAGAAGGGTTCATCAGACTTCTGGGATGTTGAATTCTTTCCCCACTGTTTATTCAATTTGTTATGTGGCTGGGGAGAGGCTTGTTTAATCTAGGTGCTGACCCAGACTCAGGCAAGTGCTGTGAATGTGGTATTTTCTTATCTCTTAAGTGTGGTCCAGCAGGCAGGACATGCTTCTATGACAACCTTTCTTCATCCTACCTTGCTCTTCCTTTTTACAGGAGGTGTGTGATCCAGGTCTGGGTCCCACTGCAGGGCCCTGTACTTGGTGATCTCCAGTTTGTGGGAGTTCATGGATTTTTGGGCCTTGGTTGGCTGCAGCTGTGGGCAGTGACACAAGAACAGTTGCAGCAAGTGCTGGAAATCACACAGGCATTGTTGCTTCTGGAGGACAGGGACATCATCCAGTTTGCATGAATGCTGCCTATTTTGTATGTGTTTTCTGAAAGGAACAAACTGATTAAAATCAATGAATGTGAGTTGAGGATGTACTGGCGGTCTGTCACAGCACTCATATCACTTCATATTCTTCTAAATGCTGCTGAATGGTCTGGCTCTTGTGAGGATTGAAGCTCTGCTGTTCCTCAGCTGCACATTTTCGTTGACCACAGCAGCTGGGAAGGGCACACAAATCTTTCTATGGCACCACAACCCTTCCTTGCTTACAGTGAGTTTCCTGAGCCAGCTGCGTTCTTCTGATGCTGCAAGACCTTTCAGCAGCTGCCCAATCACAGCCTCAACAACTGGGCCTGGTGGGAAAAGAAACCTTTTAAAAAAGATAGAAGTGCACATCTCGGTCTCTAAAAGCAGCTTAGCCCTTCCCCAATCCATAAGAAACATTCCCTGGGTGAATTGAGGACAGTCTTCTCATGCCTGTTTTTCAAGGTACAGCCTGCTGTATTCTCAGGCTTTCCAATGCACAGCTTGCATGCGTGCACACAGCTGCTGCTGCACCACTTGCTGAAGGTTTAAACCTGCAGCTTTACCTCTTTGCTCATGAGTTTACAGCCCAGCTGTTTTCATGTCATCTGCATCTTTTATGACCCCTGGTTTTTGTTTTTCTTTGCCAGCTGCTATGGGTCCTCCCGATATTAGGCAATACTGCCTTAATTGTGTCTATTTATCACCTGTTACACAGAAAACTCACTTTTACTGTTCTTTCATCCCCCCAGTCATTTTAAATTATAATGTCCAAGCTGTTAAAATTATAGTCAGTCCCTTAATAGTCCCTCTCTTGCTGAAAGTTTTTGAAGAGGACCCTCCCCAGTTTTCCTGTATGATATTTTCTTGATTCCCCAGAGAAATCCTTTTACGCTGATGAACAAGATCTTTGTTTACATATCCTGTCCTACCTTGTACTTTTTGTAGCATGCTTTTGTTTATTATTTTTACAATTAGTTTATTGTTTAATTTAATTTACCTGATTCTCATAAAATACCCTGTTCTCATCCAAGGATGTTTTTTTAGCTATAAATCTTACTGTAGCTTCTTCCTGCTTTAAGAAACAATCCCTAACATTCACTATTTCAGACAGGAGGAATGGCGACAAGGGAGGGCTCTTTTCAACCAGTGTTACCAGCTTGGTTTAATATTTTCATAACTCTGGTCATTAAGCAGCATTTGTCAGAGACAAGAATATGAAAATTTCAGTGTTGCCATCTGGGTTTAATCAAAGGCTGAGTGAATTCTATGCCACCTTCTAGGACTGCAATAAATATTTAAGGAAAGGTGTACCTGAAACGCTGAAGTTTTTATAGTGGACTGATCCCATCTCTTGTGCATCCTCCAAACTTCCAGAAGATACTAGGTTAAGGACTACCTCATGCAGAATCTGAGTCATTCTATCAAATAGCCCCAGTGGACTTATGTCTTTATGTGAAGAATCCTGGGAGCAGAGTGGGAACACTCCTGTATCCAATCCTTTGTTACGGCAAACGAGATCTTCAAAACATAGCTTAAAATTGCGTAGCCTTCTTTTTTTGAGCCTTTGTGATGTAACTCTCCATTTCCTTCATTTAGAGAGAGAAGCCTGGACCTTCTTCCATTCAGTGCCAAAATGAACATTATGGTGGTAGGAGAGACAGCCTGAGGCCTTCAGCATCAACTGCTCTGAATTAAAAATTTCCCCTGCCACTGATCACCCAGTGTTTGGTGATCTTGTGTGGCTTCAAATTGCCAGTTTATTGTCAGATTAGTCGATGTGGGGCTCCACAGTTGGATCTAGGACAAACAAAAGGTGTTAGAAAATAATACTGAAATTAGTGCTTGGTGACAGGGTGATTTAGATGGTGTAAAAAAATCACTGAACAGCTGCAGACTAACATCTGTGTGTAAGTGGAGAAAATAAGTTTGCAGCCACATCAGCTATCTGGTTCAAGATGGATAGGTTGGAATAAGTATCCAGGACTTGAACAGGTCTGAGATGGGGAAAGAAGGGAAATACAACATACTGCAGTTGGATTCATTGCATGTCAAGATGGAACTGGAACCCCACACAGTGTTCCCATCTTAATTTCATTCTTCAAATTTGGACATTTGTATCCACATTGTGCTTAAAAACACATGTGCTTCCAACAAGCAATGTCTGTTTTGTTTCACTTTTGCACTCATGCTTCAGGCGTAGTTCAGATAAATAGGTTTTGGAGTTTCTGGCTGAAATAACATTTTCACCCAGCATTTGGCAACTGCAGATGGCATTTTAGGTAGCTTTTCTAACACAAGGATCTTGTGCCTTCACTGGTTCTTTGTACGGGACACTAGACATATAATTGCATGAATTCCTTTGTGTATTATTCATTATTTTCAGTCACACAAACATATAATTTCCTCTGTAAGCTACCATGTGACTCAAAATAAGAGTCAATTAATTGCTATTTTTACCATGGCCAAAGTTCAGTCTTTATTACTGAATAATCAGTAAACAAAATAATTTTACAGCACAATTACAGGATGTTTCAAGTTGTTATTTTCTATAATATGGGTTATACAATCTAAAAAACAGAGTAGAAAAGAAGCTTAATTTTTTTAGTTCAAATTCAGTTTAAAATTAAAATTAAATTTAAAATAACTCATAAAAACATACCTGCTATTGCATTACAGTATGCTCCCTGCTGTTTGGAATGTGAAGTTTCACCCCATTTTACATCAGTGTGTTCTCATTTGGATAAAACTACATTGGATAGATGCTGCCTGATACTAAGAGACCCTAAGAGATCAGAAAATTGGCTTTTCCACCCTTTTTTTGCTTCTCATCAAAAACATCCCAGGTTTGCACAACAGGTTGTGGATAAGACTTATGCATGTAAAATGTCAAGTAGCCTTTGTAAAAGGCTTTGCAAACCGTGATAAAGGCAGAGATAAGAAGGGTACACATACTAAAATTACATCCTGAGCAGAAAAATAATTTAAGTTATGGCATACCTGAGTACTTTAATTTAAAAAAAACAGCAGTGAATACCTATGTTAGCTTCTAAAAGCTCTTCAGTGATGCTGCAGTCTTGTGTTTCCGAATATGCATGTCTAATAATAGGAGCCCTTAAACTCTTTTGGAGCTTATTAAATAGATTTTTTTTATTTTTTGTTTTGTTTTTTTTTCCCCCTCTAATGAACATCATTATGTGGAGGCTTATATTTTGGATCTCACTTTATTCCTAAGCCCTCTTGGGATCTGCAAACCCATAGCCCAGTACACAGACCCAGTGCTAGAACTCATGAAGGTTTCTCAGTGCACAGGGAACATCACCCACACACTGAGTTCCGCATGAATCCAGCAGCAGCTGGCTTTGAAGTCCAGCAAAAGAGAAGCTATGGTTCTTCCTTTGGGCAGAGGTGCTCAGTTTGCAAAATGCTCAGGCAGATTGGAGAGGATCCATGTCCAATGGCTTCTTCTTTTATCTGCTGATACAGGGACAGTCCTGTCTCTTTCTGCTTTGCCTTATCCTGCTTAGCTCACTTACTGGATAAAAAGGTTGAGGTCTCCTCTAAGAGCCTTCATCGCAGTGAAGTCCCCATGCTCTGTGGAGGCTTCTGGCTGTGAACTGGGTGAGGAACATCAACGTGTTTCTGAATACAACACGTCATCTCCAGTGTGGGATAAATTAGGCATAAGCTGATATTTCCAGCTTGTCCTGGCAGTTTGCTGCTCACGGAGCAATCTGTTTGAATTGAGGAAGCAAAGACCGTGTGCAGTAACATTTTCATTTTTATCAGGAATGTGTTCTGGAGCTGAATCTTGTTCTCATCCCCATTGACAACAGTTGCTTTTGCATTGCAGAATGCTCCCACAGTGCTCAATCTGGTTTCTTTTGCAAGAAATGAAATCAGGACCTTGGTCCAGGAGGATGCTCTCCTCAGACTAGGCTGGGATGCTGTGATGTAAACCCACAAAATGCACATTCTCCAGTGTCTGGGATTCCAGCATCAACTCTTCCAGACTGCAGAATGGCTCCTGTTGTGTTGAAATACATCCTAATACAGACATAGCCTAATGAGACCTTGTAACTGTGTAGAATACTATAGCTCTTGCACAGGAATGGGAGAAATTCAGGTGCCTTGAAGCTGCATCTTGTAGAATTTAGAGTCAAAACACCTCAATCCTTTTTAGCTGCAGACTTGAGTACATGTTCCTTGGCACCTACCCATATAATTCCGCTATTCACTTTACCAAATTGAGACGTTTGTGATAAGCATGTGAAAGAGATTTATAGTCTACATTAAAATCTTTCATCAGGAAGAACATGCTCATTAGTGCAATATTCACTGTAATCTCATCTTTTTCTTCTGCTGCTGCACACTGCTCTTGTATCAACACTGATTAGCAGCTAGAAACCTGGCCTGCTTTTTTCTTGCTTGAGCATCCTGTGGATGGGGGATGGACCTTAACTGTTGGTAGACAGTCACTGAGGCTCCCTGTATTATGTTAATATTGTCATTCACGATGTTTTCATTACGAGCTTCATTGTTTAGAGTTAATTTCCTGGCTGTTACAAATTCTATAAGGATGAATTGTAGCAGAAAGGCTTGTAGATTTCATTTCCCAGAGAGGTGCAAAATTGTTCCCTGTTTGGGATTTTTTTTTAATGTAGGCTTTCAGATCATTTGTATCTAAACAGAACTCTGATCAAAACAACAACAACAACAAAAATTAATAGTTGTTTTTTCATTGGCTGCTTCTGCTTAGTCTTCCAAGTTCTTTGTTCCTTGAGCTCTTGGTGAAAAGACACCGTAGATCTTGGGAAGCCACTTGCCAACTCTTTCTTAATGGAGCTGCTGATTTTCTCTCTGTGTGTGCTTGTGCGTATGTCAGGAAGGAGATAATTTTTTTTTTTAAAGCAGAAAGCACTTAGTTATAGAGTGCTAAACTACAGAGGTCACCAGCTCTCAAGCATTCTATTATCCTTATTAACAAAATAAATTATTTGGTGCTGTAAATCTTAACATCCAAGTTTAAGTTTGGAGATAGTGCAGATTCTCATCTTTTAGAGCTGATGTTCAATGGGCACTTGTGAAACCTATCTGTTAAACCACAAGTCAGACACAGTTTCAGAGTGCTTACTCATCTGTGAACGTGAGCATAGTAACAGACAATAAAATGGGATCTGAGAATGACTGCTGCATGTTTTCACAAAACAATGGGGAATGTGGAGTCAAAACCCCCAAGTTTAAAAGCTGTCATGGAAGGATATGACTCTTTTACCACTAATTTTCAGTATAATCTAAGATTTTCCCTCTAACTACTAATTCTAATTCTAATTCTACTCCACTTGTCTAGCAACTCTGAAACTATTTTAAAAAAGGCATTAGGGTTTTTCAATTATTTCAGTAATTTGGTTATTTTGTGTTCCTTGGCCCCTTCACTTTTTGAAGAGATGTTTCTACCCTTACATTTGAACTCCTTTAGAGCAAAATACAGATATAAACAGTTGTGATTAATTTTCCTCATTAGCTGAATACAATCTTTCGCTGTTGTTGATTTGGGACACAATAATACATTAAATGAATTCCAACAGACCTGGTACAAGCTACAGCACCTCCACAGAGATACCTCATATTTGAATGTTTCTTCTAAGTGAAAGGACTCGGGTCTATGCCAAGCAAGATCTTCCAATTTACCACTCTGTCTGTGCCCCCCAAAGCTCTCTGTAAGTCTCCAAGCTGCAGCATATTTCTTTGCATGCAGAACCTTTTTCTTACATGGCTTTCAAAAACTTAATGTAATAATATATATAGAATCAACTGGCAGCTGACTGGCTACTGCATATGCCACATTTGTGATTGTAGTCGAATGCAGCGCTCCAGGAAAGAAAGCCCACTCATAATTTTGGCTACTGCCGGGCATGGCTCAGGCCATCACTCAGACTCTGCTGTGCAGCTCTGTCAGGCACATCAGTCCTGGTTTGCAGCACTTCTGGTCTCCCACCCCCGAGGCAGCATGCAGCCGAGGCTAGGGTTTGCAAATGGCTTGAGATAGGTGCAGAGAAAGGAGGGAAATATCACCAAGTTTCTGCTACCACGTTGCTGCCTGAAACCTTGATTTTTTTTTTTCCCCTTTCTTTCTTCCTTTCTTTTTCTTTTCCCGTACAAGACAGAGGAGAAATCTTTTATATTAACAATTATATTTTTATCAATTGTAATCTGATCTGTAGAGAATTTGCTTTGTAGAATGTTCTGTCTTAAAAAAAACTTATTCCTGTCTACTAGCACCACTGGAATAAATGCTTCATATAAAAATGAGCTCTGTATTTATTACAATATTTTCACAACTAATAACACCAAATTTAACAGCAGGAAAGCTTGTCTGAATTAATATCAAAGTGCTTGCCACATCATATTGTAATTAAGAGCAATGAATTTAAATATTTAGAGGAATTACTATTTAATGGTT
Organism: Thryothorus ludovicianus; assembly: GCA_013397245.1. Taxonomy (NCBI): domain Eukaryota; kingdom Metazoa; phylum Chordata; class Aves; order Passeriformes; family Certhiidae; genus Thryothorus; species Thryothorus ludovicianus. The sequence goes on from VZTB01003860.1 coordinate 61,942, forward strand.
AGAGATCAAAAATGTTACAAAAAGAAATATTTTACATAGGCTGTCTGTATTTAAGTAATTAAGGGCAAGTGCAGATCTCGGCTTTACTTGACCATTGAAGCCTTTAGTTTGTTGCTCATCTGAGTATTAAAAAACACTGTTTTGTATCTCTGCATATCTGGGAGGTGACTAAGTAGAAATGATTGACTTAAAATTTCAATATAATTTCTAAAATTATGCACCTATATTTAGGCACATGTGCAATGAGAGAATAATGGGGAGTAATGTGTTTTGGTGTAAGTACAGTAAATTGCCTTGGATCAGTGTCATATTGATACTTTAAAGTGTGAATTCTTTGGTTGGATAAGTATATAATTTAAGTGCAGAAAAATAAGGTAATTATGATTGTTGCTTTTTCCTTGTAATTCTACAGAAAATTTACTGAAGTTTGGTGTCATATAAAGCAAGAACTGTAATCAAAACAAAGAGAATGGTCATTCTGCTCTTAAATGCCAAGTATTTTTTGTCAGGTTTGTAATGACTATAAGCTTATATTTGGTACAAAATTCCCTCCTTCTCCCATATATAAAACTTTATTACTAGAAAATCTCTCTGTTTAAATTCCAAGGAGAATTTTGTGAGCATATGAGGGTCCTTTTCTAGGATTCTTTATGCACCCAATCTTTTTGATATGTGGTTTGTTATTTTCATAAGCCATCATCACTCAAGTTTGTAAGTGATCACCCAAGTCAGCATGGATAGCCTAATCTGAGTGTGTTCCCCTACTATAGCTCTACCTGTGTTATTGATATTTTTCCTTCAGTATTTTTTCCCTGTGAATACTTTGCTCTATCTCCAGGTGCTTGATGGATTTAATTCCATTTATACATGGTGGGTGGAGTTTTGGGAAGGCAGTGGGTAAGTGATGTAAGTAGCGATCCAGTGAGCTTGCTGGAGGCTTTTTTCAGTTTGGGTAAGCCTGTACCCAAGGTTTAATGGCATTATAAATGTTATAACATGCTATAACGTTATAAATTGCATGTTTGAGAGCTTTGGTTGCAGAGATGAAGGACTTGGAATGAGCTGCTGCAGGAATATGATATAGAGCTTGAGTGTAGATGGTGTGTTAGGGACTGATTGCAAAATGAGGCTTTTTCTAAACCTTGTTTGGTCTGCATATCTCTTTGCAACCCCACAAAGAGCTCAAAACACACCAAAAGCCAATGAAAAACTGCTAATATCTCTTGTTAAACATGTTCAGCTTGCATTCTTTAATACATATGTAAGTGTTTACACCTTATTTTGTGACTTTCTGGCTTAAAAAGATGTGGCCTAGTATGTTAAAAATTAATTTATCTGCAGTCTGTATGAGCTGATAGCAGATTTATCAGGATTATCAGATTTGGTGACAATTTTTTACTGGCTGGCAATCTTTATTGTATATAACTTGATGCTGCAAACCCTTATTTTACAATTTATTATCCAAATTTCTCCTTATACACTCAAGAAAGTGAAGCTCAAATACACAAGTTCAGGCAAAAACTTTGGATTTACTGGTTCCTTCTAACATGCCACACTTAGTGTTTGTGGAAACACTGGAGCCACCAAGGGGAAAGCAGAAGTGCTGCACACCAACTTCCCTTTCTAATAAAGAACAGGGAGAAGGACTGCACTTATGGGTACAAATAGAGGGACATGTGAAAGCCTCTTGGTTAGTGTTTTGATAATGAGCCTTCATTCCCTTCTTTAGTGACTTCCCTGAAAATGGAAGTGCGGCATGAAACAACAGTCCAAAATCTGTCGAGCCATACCATGAAAAAAATTGTTTGTTTTTCTTAAAAGAAGGCAGGACATGTTGCAATACTGTACATGCTGTCCATCCAAGTGCATCCTTGCTGGAACCTGTGTCCTAGTGAAACAGTCTGACTGACTTGTGAGCAGGCACACAGCCAGTGTAACAGATGGAGGTCAGTGAAGTCAGCCAAGAGACCATGCACTAAATGCACATAGAGTGTGCTAGCTAACGGCAGGATTCCCAGACAGAAACATCCAAATGTCTCCTGGTAATTGTCTATTCATGTAATGGGACGAGATAAATATCAAGAAAATGGCTCTAGCAAGAGAAGTAGAAACAGAAAGATATGAGAAGTGGTTTCTGTGTGAATTACACCAGCAATGTAGCTGTGGTGTGCGGAATTACATTTTAAAGAGTGAGTTGTCTTCTAAGATGGACCTGGGTAGGCAGGGGAAGGACTAGCTCTCTTCAGAGGAGATGCATCCAATGTCATAGGGTCTCTTTATAATATATTAATGAAAAGAGCCTGATTTTCTGTCTCTTTTTTTGCCTCAGATAAAGACCAGTAAAAGAAGACCAATCTTTTAGAACTCCCACTCTTAATAAGCTGATCTTTATTTAATGCTGTTGGTAATGAGGACAGACTTGTGTTTGTAAGTGATTTTAAACATATGTGATAACCAGACAGTGGTAGAAACCAGCAGAACTATCATGCAAGGAGCTGAAAATGAGGATCAGATAAACTGCCACCATAAAGGGAGAATAAAAATGCAATCTATATAAAGGTCAGCTAGTTACTTGCCAGACTCACTTGGTGCATCCTGCAATAGTAGGACCTTGTCATCTGCAGAGCAATGTAATAAAGGCATGAAGAGCAGTATTATTTTGCATTTGGGATGTTATATAAATGTAATAAAAAATAGTCAGCATTTCCTCTTTGACTGGCTTTTGAAGTGTTTAGAATAGAGCCATACACAGGCTCCCTGATGCAAAAAGGCTTTCAAGTGGAGCAGGGCCCGCCATTGTGTTTTTAGAAATTCTTGTCTTGTTGTGAATTGCAAAAGTCAAAAGGAAAAAGCAGATTGAGTTGTGTTTGACAGACAGCACAGTCAGGACTATGAAGCTTCAGAGTCACCGTAGCATCTCCTGCATCATGCACTGGAGAGTGGGCAGAAAACTGACTAAACAGTACCAGTGCTTCACCAGGCAGATGGTCAGGCAAAGGCCAAAGCCCTCTGTCCCTCACTCCCCTGAGTCTTCCAGTTCCCAGATGCAAGTTGAACTGGCACAGGGGTTGCTATAATTTGCTGCTGGTATAGACCAGCAACAAATTACTCCCCTGAGGAACAAGCAGGAGCAGGGAAGAGCATCTCTGAGGCATAAGACCTCCAGCATGATTCCTTACGCACTGCCCATCTCTCAGGGCTATGCCCAGAGGCTCCAACTACCCTGTGGAGGATACTTCTGAAGCCACCAGAGAGAAGAGAACCTTTCTCCCACCTCCCGAATTTCCCTTTCCCCTTCTGAAGTGTAATCAGTGTAGATAGATGTCAACTTGATTACACTCAAAAAAAACTATATTGGTACGTGTCTTGGACCTTGTAAGAAAGACACACTCGCTGGCTTGGAACAATACCTTTAGCTAAGGAAACTTGCTTCTACTTGCTTGTTTCTTTTTGTATTTTTGCATTTTCCATAACTTTGGATGCAAAGGGCCACCTTCCAAAAATGCTTTCTGTTCAATAACTGGTAAAACAAGACATTACTCAGTGTGACTACCAGGGTCATGACTGAATCCCAGAGGTAATATATTCAAATAGGCAGCCAAAATAAAACCCTGATGATGAGCTCTTTACTATGAACTTGTATTTGCATCACAAATTGTACAGCCTTAACTGTCTGGAAGAAACTTTCATTTGTATTTGAACATAGCTGTACTTAAGGATAGACCAGTGTTTTTTTCCTCATGTTGAAAGAGATTTATGTTACACAGCACCAAGGTCAGGAATTCCCATATCTCAGAATCATTGATGAATTTATGATCACTTTTCTCCTATTAGGATGTGATACACAGTAATTTCATTCTGAAAAAAAGACTACTGGCAGTGGGGTTCATCTGACCAAATGTAGATGCTTGCAAGGTAAGCCTCCAAATCCCAGCTAAGCATCCTCTGCTGTTAAGGATCTGTGGAGAAAGAAAAGCTTTTCTAGGCATCATTTATTTTGTTTTTAGATTTTCATAAAAGATCAGACTTTTGTGTAAGACTTTTTCTTAAAGTGCTATTGCACAGAGTTCAGAGTGAGCAGATGAAATGTTTGCATTGCAATTAAACAGCCATCTTACTCAAGGAGATTAAAGATTGTGGAAGGATTTAGATGTTTACATCTGAAATGTAAATGCTCAGAATGCTTTTTTAGTTGCCACTTCTCCTTGGAGATACCAAGAGCTCCCGAGGACCAAATCTGTAGATTTGCTGAAGGCAAGCATGCCTGTCTGTGAGGCACCTTGACTCCCAGTGACATCCACTGCCCTAGGCTTCCCCTGTTCAAATGAGGAAAAAAAGCAAAAAACATCAGTCAGGACAGAGTGTAGCTCTGAAGTATTACATAGTATAAGCAAAGACAGACAAAATATTGTCTGAAAACCCAGAGACAGAGTTTGTGTTGGATTTTTAAATAATTTAAATTTTTGGATTGGCTGGAAATTCCTTAAAAGCATCACCTCATTTTGGGGTGATAGTTTGGTTATATCTAATTTTGTCAAAGTACATGCTTTACCCATGTAAGGGAAAAAGAATAAATCTTTTATTAATATAGGACTGTGAATATACTGTATTTTAGCTGTGATGGCATTTGATGCATGCCCACATATATCTGTGCACGTACGTATATATATAAAACCTGCAAATATTCCCAAATGCTAAGCACATTATAAATTATAAGAAGAGAAGGACAGCACTGCATTGACTCCAGCTAATCCCTGGTAAACACAGAAGCCTGGGAAGGCAGGTTTAACAGGTCTTACCACAGTTGGTTACTTGTGGAAGGTAGCAAGTGTGGAAAACATATCACGGTATGATGAATATGCAGCTTTTCCTGTTTCCAGGCTCCATGCCCATTTTTAAAGATCTATAATTTCCTAATGCCTTTGCTTGTTTATTGTTAAAAATGACATTGAGTATATAGTAGGACTCAGACTATAAGAAGGAATTTGATGCCTAATTCCTGATGGAATCTAATATCTCTCTTTGACACACAGCAGAGTTGTCTGAGCTGTTACATTTCTTATTTATGCTCCATCAGAAATACGGTTTCTCCCATCCATCAGCCTGCTTGAGAGAACTAGAGAATTCTTACTGATGGCTGTGTTCCTACTTCTTTGGTCCAAAGTGGTTTAGTGGGAAAATTACCATAAATCTTCTTTTATCCAGTGGCCCACTTTTCCTTTGGAATGTCCAAAGTATCCTAGATTTGCATGCAATTATTCAGAACTCATTGTTTTTTCCAATAAATCAAACTCCGATTAAGACACACTGCTGCTGTAGGTGACCGCTGGTCTCCTCTGGTCAGGGTAAACAAAAGAGTGAAATGACCACTTGGTGCAGGGAATGTTTGCAGGGAAAAGAAGTTCTCAAAGCTGCTTTTTGTGCAGCATAAAATTTTAGACCCTGCTATTTTTCCATGATTTTTACAAGGACATGCACTGACAGGACAAGGGGGAATGGCTTCAAACAGAAAGACAGTAGGTTTAGGTATTAGGAGGAAGTTCTTTGCTGTAAGGGGGGGTGAGGCACTGGAACAGGTTACTCAGAGAAGATATGGATGCTCCACACATGGAGGTGTTCAAGGTCAGACTGGATGCAGCTCGGAGCAACCTGTTTTAGTGAAACATGTCCCTTTTTGTGGCAGGGAGCTTGGAACTACATGATCTTGGATGTTCTTTCCAGCCCATTCTATGATTCTATGATTCTATTATTTTCCCCTTGCATTGTGGCTTTGGTAGATTCTTTTTTTTTTCTAAAGCAAGTAGAAAGAAGTGCTTCCAGCTTTTGATAAGAGAGTACAAAACAGGGGGTCTGAATTCTGCCACTCTCAGTTATCACAAACACACCCACCCTGCAAATAATTCTGTGTATTTTTGTAAAAGTACTTTTTTATTACCATTTAAAACTCCTTTCTAATTAGAGTGAAATGCAAATTGAAGAACATGAACATCACTTTCCTTGAGGTTAAATACAGTAAGATTCTCCTCCTGCAACCTTTCCTCCATCTTCACTTTTATTTTTCGTTTCACATAATCTCTGTTTTTGAAGTCATCCTCTTCTTGTTTATGAACAGTTCACTTGTAGATTTTGTATAGACATTGTAGCAGAGGTTCCTCAGAAATGTGTCAAGGTGGAACAGCAGTACTAGTTTCCTGAAATAGGGAACAGTCTGTAAAATAGCAGAGAGATGGCTGAGAGAGAGGTGAACAAGGAAGATGTGTATGACAATGTATGGAGGATCTTCAAGGCTTGAGAGAGGACTGGAAGCTTTGCTGAAGCATGGCAATAGGGGGATGTTGTTGTGCTGTGGCTGTACAGGATTGTCTCGTTGTCACAGAAAGCACTTACCTACATGGGCTGGCACAACCACCTTTCTAAATCACATCCTTCTGGACTACAGTACAAGGCCCCAGCCCTATGAGGCAGAATTGGTCCTCATGTCATCATTTTAAGGAGGTTGAGATAATCTGACTGAAAGGATCTTCTCTTACACAGAGAGCAAGATGGAGCTGAGCCTCTTTGCCTTTTCCTTCTCCAATCACAGGAAAAAGATAAATCAGAAACAGCATCAAACCCACTGAGTTCCAAAACTGGTTGTTTGCCTGTGTGATAGTCCTTCTCCTGCTTCTCTTTGTCCCTGCGAATCTTCTTTGCCAGAGCAAGTGCATCTTTATTGAGACAGTTCATGGGCTACATTTGTAAGAGTTGGAGCTTCCTAACCTGTATGGCATGGAATGAGATCTTGCTTATTCCTGGATGGATTGTCTAGGGGAAACAGGATACTTCTGAGACCAGAGGGGTGGGCATTTTTGAACTCTTAACCATAGACAAGAAGCAAGAGGAGAACCTATGGAAAAAGACTATTAATGGTATCTTAAAGTGGATTGTAACAAGAAGGAGATAAGAATTGAACCCCTTTCCATGGATAGCCAAAGGGTCACACAGTAGTCAGAGGGCCAGAGGAGTCAGACATATTTGATGCCTGAAGGTAGGAAGAGTGTCATGGAACAAGAAGGATGAGTGGGGAGAGTCCAAGTGTTTGCTTCCAGCTGAGTCCCATCTTACCTGCTGGGATCTGGCAGATATCAGGCAGCCAAGGAGCTCTCAAAAAGAAGTCCTTTTAGTATTTCTTAGGAAATATTTTCACTTCAAAGGCATGATAAACTGTGAGAGATTGTGTGTGAAACTATCTGCAAAGTATTTACTTTTTGTTAATTTATATGATGGGTCGTGGTTTCTCTCTAAGAATGGCATATGTTATAGCTGGGCTAGAAGCAAAGAGCTACTTATTTATGTATTTATTTAAAATTCCAAATTAAAGATGGAATTCTCATGAGAAGGCTGAAACAATTTTTCATTATTTCCATAGAAAAATCCACACTGGTGGAAATCTCATTATCTAGAAGTTTTATGTATAAAATCTGTAAAGCAGCTGCAGCGAAAGAGTAAATAAAAGTCACTTTAATAGTTGCAGTTCTAGACATTTAAATTGCATAACATTTACTGCGTGTGAAAATCTGTACTGTGCCTGCATTACTGAAACCTTTATTTGTTAGAATCCAAGTGCTGCTGCTGTGCATAAAGTACTCTGTGAGGTACACCCATATGTTGCTGAAGCAGCATGACCGTGTGCACTGATGTTGATCCAGAGGAAGCCTAGGGGTCCTTCCTTTCCCTCTTGTACGCTGATTATTTCTGCCAGGCCCAGAGAAATCTGCGCGAGCGCGCGGGGGCCGCGGCTTGGTGACAGGATGTACATGCAAACAGATAGCTTCCATGATGCTCAGAAGTCTTTCTTTCCTGAAGGTGCCGTGCAGCAATGTCTGTGAGTTGTAGGAGAAGACAAGCACGGGGCAGACGGGAAGGACCCGGCCCCACTGCTCCAGGGCTGGGGTTGGTTGGTGCACAGCGCCCTGCTAAAATGAGGCCCAGAAACACTCCTTCTCAAGGCCTCTGTGTAAAGATGTCAAAAATAAACCACGTAAATATGCCAGAAAGAATGATACTTTCATGTTTTTATGCTAAAAATGGGTAAGGGAATTGTCAGGACTCTTGTGAGCAAAAATGATAATGTATGACATTAAATATTGACTTAAAATATCTGTTTTGCCACCCCTTTCTATTATTTCAGTATGCAGTTGCTTGAAGGTACAATATGATTTTTCTGTCCCCTCTGTGATAATATATAGTACATCAGAACAGAATTTTCTAAGTCTTATAAAAATCAATCCACTTTCCATATTCAAATACAGATTAAATGTATCAGATCTCATAGCAATTATATTTCTGATCTTTTCATTGTTCTTTGTCTGTCATGGAAGTTTTTTGGGAATGTTTTTCAGGCTGAAAACCTGATTGGAAAATTGTGAGATGTGAGGTTTTCATTTTGAGTGTTTAGTAGCATGCTAAGTAATGACACTTGCATAGCCAAATAATTAAATTACTAAAAGGTGATGATGTAGTAGGGATAGTATTTACTCGTAGGATCAGTAAGATGCTGTGTTAATAATTGACAGGAAGAGATATCTTCTGTCTTGAACTGCAAATTTCACAGTTAATTCAACAGTGAATGAGTTTTCATGGTAGATATCCTGTATAATGTATTCAGCTGGGAAATGTGTGTCACAGTCCAGCCAGATATGAGCAGAACTCAGCGTATGGTAGATGCAGTTCTTTACCTGATATTTTGTTTACTGAACTGGGTGGTCATAGGAAGTGAGTAGGACTTATTCAAAATAACACATTTGACATGCACATACTCATTATTCTATTTAAAAAGCAACACTGAATGGATTCCTGTGCATGGTGATATCTTCTCATTCAAATGGTTTCTACTCATTTGATTTTAAAGTAATAGTGTTACATAGAGATGCTTCTGTTGAGAAAAATGCTCTTCCTTGGCTGTGATGGTGTGTGCCAAGCAACCTTTGGATTTTACCTGAAATAAGATTGAATTTAGGACTTTGATCTGTGTGTATATTGTCTGTGAGCACATGCGTACACACGCACACATGGGTACTGGCATTGTGACACAATGCAAACACCACAGGCGCAGGCACAGACATAGAAAGAAAATTATTCTTCTCCTGCTTATTTTCTTGGCACTTGCAGCTTGGTTAGATGTGAGATAGATGAAACATTTGCATCCTCTATCTGCATAATGAGTTCTATACAAAATGATCTCAGCTAATGCAAAAGACAGGGTGGCATGTTTTCAGTTTTAATGGGGACACTCAGAAAACTTCCAATCTTTCTTGACATTTCTTATAGCAAAATAAATGTGGTCTAGGTTGGAGTGTCTATTATGAAAATAAGAGAAGAGCAAGTCAATTATATTTCAATGACTGAATAGCCAGGGGTCCTCATTAAAATGATCAGAAAGGCTGCAGTGTTGCTTTCTTGTATGTAGCCACTGATTAAGTTGTATAAGAATGACATGGCCTTTTTGGGAGGAAAGCAGAGTATGCCGTGGTCTCTGGCCAGCCAGCCAGAAACCGTTGACACTTACAAAAGTGAGATGCGCACTCCATCAAGAAAGGGAAGTTACTACTTATGGGGTCATGGACTCCTGATGTATTTAAAAATAGTTGTGGCTGTTTTATTGGACACAGTCAGAGAAAGCTTTGCATTTGCACTAGGCTGTATGAAAATGCCTGCGGTATGGTGGTGATATGGTATGTTTTCCTTTCCGCTGGCTTCGATGAAGTATGCATAGCTTAACAGAATAGTACTATTATTGCAATCTCTCTGTATTTGAACCTTTAAGCAATATTTTAGTTATCAGTTCATTACTATTCATTTCTTAGAATTTAAATTCTTCTTATTTGCCAATTATTTTTTTGGTATAAAATGTTAGGAGAAAAAGGCTCGGTAATTTTTTCCCGGGAGAGACTATATCCTGAAACGGTAAAAAGAATATTTGTTTAAACCTCCTGAGGGTTTGCAGTCTAAGGAAATACAGTATTGCCTAAGATCTGCTAATCCCAGATCAAGTTGCTGTAGAATTTAAAAAATCTATATTTTCCCTTTCATGTTACTTAACAGACCTTATATATTTATTTGTAAATGATTCTTCTGCAATTATATTTTATATAATTTCACCTCTTTAATAAGGTGATTGCTATAAAGAGACATATACCTCTAGTAAGGATTGCTATAAAGATTTATACTTTTTTTTTTTATTTGGAGAGTGTTGTAGAATGTTTTACATTTAAGAGTGATACAACACAAAACAAATCTCATGTGTTAATTAAGCTGTCATGGTTTAAGTTTCTTCCCCCTCTAAATTGCATCACTGACAGCTTCTAGAGATGAATTGATAAATAAAATAAAAGGCAACATTTAATAGTGATCTTATATCTATTAGTACAGTGAAATTTGAACCAATATTCATCTTCTACAGAGGTGGGAATACACTTCAGTATTTTCCACGTTTACTATCTGATTCAAGTAAATACTAAAGCAATAAATAAAACCAAATAAAATCTCTGCTATTTCTAGCAAGCACTAGCTAATCTAAGCTTGTATTCTAAGTCAAATCACATCATACAGTGCTCCATCATTAACAATGATATTTCATTATAAATGAAGACAAATAGAGTTTTATATGTCTGCTCACATTTTGATGAAATAATTTTTAGTCTCAAGAAATCCAATAGCTGGACACACTGTAAGCAAAATACATTAACATATCAGGTACTTAAAACTAATTGGATTTACTAAAATTAGCTAATAATGCAGCTAAATAATGATGCTCTTCATTTGCAATTCAGGAGCTCAGTAATGGACAAGGGAAACTGCAAGTGCTTGCAGTCAACAATAAAAGAATTGGTAATTTTGCCAATTATTATGTAGCACAAGATGGCTATTTAAAAAGTTTTCATTTTTTATTTACATACATGGCATCTAAAGAGGTGAAAAAGTGTCTCTGCCTTATTTACTTACAAATGCTTGAGTGACTTTGATTCTTTTTCATATAATTTCTGTGATATTTTCAGTCTTTAAATTGTTTGTGGAATTCACTCAGTCATTATTTTTTGTTTAGTGGATGAAGAATCTCATTGTGCTAAAAATAATTCTGCTCATTTCTCTTTTTACCAGTTAGCAATATGTAATAAAACTATAAAATTCATATGTCCTATTTTTTTTACAGTGGGAATAAAATTCATAAATAACAACCAATTGATGTCTGTTTTTGTATAAGGAGAGATATAATTATTGATGTAGTACCCTGAGTATGAACACAGTATTATGGTGCTTAATACTTGAATTTGGTTTGAAACACCTGGATGTCTTTTCTCCCAACATTTTAGTGGCTGGTTTAACATATCTTTTCAGCAATATGTAGTACTAAAATTCTGTAGTGGCTGAAGAAGACAAGTAGACTTATTTCTTGAAGAGAACTATGAAAAATTTGGAGCAGAGCTTGAGATTTCTTAGGATAATCTGGTCTTGTTCTTAGTATGCATGAACACACGAACCAATTAAAAATATTCTTCAGAGTAATTGGGGAGATATTTTTAAGAACTTTACCATTCTTCTCTAATTTACTTCCCTAAATTTATGATTTTTGTGTCAATTTTTTTAAATGAAAGCAAAGAAGTAAAGTACTACAGGTCTACTAATTAGTGCTACAGTCACTGCTCTCTGAAAGTCTAGCAGACCTTAGATGTCAGATCTGCAGGCTCTCATCTGACTGATAAGATCTTCCAGACTGTTTATAGTCATCTAAAAAATCACCTTGGAGCTGATGTTTCTGAAGGGAAACATATTCCATGAGGTGGATATGATTGTACTCTGTATGTAGAATTTTCAAAAGCAATTTACCTTCTTTCAGAAGCAGAATTTCTTACATGACCTACTCAGGTCTCCACAGGCAAAAGAGCTTTGCAGGAAACGTTTTGTGCTGTTATCTATGTTTTTATTTTAACTTTAGTTTTTATTTTAACTTTAGTTTTCATGTAATTCAGGACTTGTATTATAGGAAGTGTGGTCTATGTGCTTTACAGGTTTAAGCAAGATTAGTAGATTGAAGTTGAGAACAAGTTACAGTATGTGAATTGAAATGCAAAATATCCTCATTATAATAATTCACAGGAAATTCACCCCACTGCTGTAGAATCAGAACTCGCCAAACACAGCCCAGTGCCAGCAATGAACTCTCCTTTAACCAGCCTTTCAACCTGTGTATCGTCAGAGTAATTGGTCTTTTAGTTGATTTGACTAACTGACAGCCAAGCCACTAATAATTACCTGTGGCAGCATTTATATTTTTTTCTTTTACACTATAGCACAACATCAATGAATATATTTTAAATATTAACAGTAGCTGAATGTTTCGATTATAATTTAAATAATTATTTATGGAAATATAATTGCATGTTTGTGCCTACAATGGAGAGATTTTGTAATTTGATTAAAGAGAGAACAACAGCATGTCTGCCCATCTAATTTTGTGGTTAAACTATTCATGACTTATAATAATATATTAATTTTGTCAATTTGTTAGGGTATCATTTCAACTTTTTGACAAGCTTTCATCTTTATTTAGCTGAATTCAGGCTCAAGACGGTGCTTACTTAATAACTTATGCTTTATGAAGCTCTTCAAGAGCATGATAGTCTCACAACCACCCACAATTTTCCTACACTGTGGTGTTGAGGCTCTTTAACATACCGTATTTCCATGTGAATGATGTACATAAATATAAAGCATATGCATTTTTTATGGTCTCAGCAGAGTAGAATTGTGCTGCAAAGACTTCCAAGACTCACATATGCTGGAGAACTGATTTTTGAGGTAAGAGAAGTAGAGATAGGGACTCACTAAAACTTAAATTAGTACTGTTGCTTGTTTCTGCACAAAATACTGGTTTGGGTACTGTGTTTTGTTCTTTACAAAGAAGACATATTTGCTTATTGACATTACCATGAAATATATTTGAGCGATGGATGAATAGAAAATAACAGACTGCAATGTTTTAAAATTTAAACTATTTGAAATTACTTAAATTTCCAAATATTGTGTTTCAGTTATGGAACTAGAAATAGTTAATTTTACATATAATATTTTAGTTTCTAAAATATTTTTAGTATGTCTATTTATCTCTCAGTCTACCTATAATTTACAGTCTACAGGAAAAAAAGCATATATTTTTCCTGTACACCATTGTGTTACCCTTCCATTCTTACAATTGTGACTTTTTTAGAACTAATGAAATGTAGTAATATTGGATCAATACTTGTTTTCCATATCTGAATAAAATGTCAGAGTATTTATTTCCTAGGACTGGTTAACAAGTGGTAAAAATGTTTATAATTCTATGGTGTAGCTATACAAATTGTCAATATTTTAAATATTTTTGTGTTTAAAAATATTCTCTGAAGTATCTTTTTAGTAGCATTTCATTACTCCTGGGGGTATGTTGTATTTTAATTACAAGTATCGATTAGTTGATGATATTAAAAAGTGAAATTTTGTTGAAAAATTGAATCAGATATTTAGCATAAATGAGGAAAATTACTTATATTTTTGTGTTATGTGGAAGTATTTTTTAAAAAAATATTTGATTGAAAAAATGTATTTTAATTTTAATATATCTAAAAATCTAAGATAAAGACTGTCAAAACTGTTCCAGTTACTGAAAACAGCAACTGAAAATATATTTAATATGCAAAAGTGTGCATACATTGCTTTAGTGTTTAGTTTGATGTATAATCATTCTTTTTTGTCTACTAATATTTGTTTATTCAAAGTCAGAGAAATGCTGCTATTGAATCAGTATAACGCAGGCATAAAAGCTTTGTTTTCTTACCAGTGCATTTCAAAAGAAGCTCTATTACACTGTCCTTATCACAAATATTTCCAAAACTTTCTTGAACTATAAAAAATTAAATAAAGACAATTGCTTTAAACTATACAATAGCTTTAAAACAGGAGAGGTTGTGAGTGTTTTATTTGGTTGATCTATTCGGTTGGCCCAGACTGTCATTACAAAGTTTCTGAGGGTAAGTTATAAAATATCTTCTTGCATGTATGAATACAAGTAGTCTGATTTTCCCATTAATTTCAGAGCATTCTTTCAAACATATTAATAAATTAGGTATATTTTACAGATTTCTATAGAAGATAAAGTTATTTAATCTTTCAATGCTTTCAAAAACCAACTCATTACAAACTTACATCTTATTCCAATGAACTTACATCAGAATGAAATGGCAAAGTTATTGTTCAGTTACCTAAATAGGAAATGAAATAAAAGCATTATTTTTTCAGTATATCCACATTTCAGTGATAAATAATTTTAACTAGATATATACAGTACATGCAGACACATCACAACTACAATATCATATACTATTTTTTCATATATTGTCTTGAATTGCCAACTTGCATTGCCAACTATAAAAGTATAAATTACAACTTAGATACTCAGAAAGTCAAAGATTAGAATTAGACATGAAATATGTAGATGTTTTCAAATAATTACTACAAATGTGATTTTTAACTAAGAAGCAATAAAAATGTCTTACTGCCAATGGTACTTTTTATTATCCATTCAGGAAAAATCCCCAGGATAGCTGTTGGCTGAAGAGAGACCATTACAGTAAAAGAAAAGTCAAGTGTAGGATTAAAAATGAGAGCGAATTTTTTAAATAAAATTCAGGTAACTCACCTGAGTTTGTTAAAAGTCAGCATATGTTTGCAGGTCTGTTGTTGACATTACTGAATAATTCTGATAGTTTTCAATTAGAAATTTAGAGCATGTACAAGCAGTATGTTCAAAGCCATTTGCAAAGGTTATTTAGTGTGTTTTGTACACTGTATGGTGGGTGGAAATGGTCTAAGGAATTCTTAGTGAAATTTCAAATAGGTAAATTCATTTTTCAATTATTACTATCAGGCTTTTCAAATATAAGTAGTTATTTACCTTTAACACAGACCACTGCTGTTTTCCTGGAAAATCTGCTAGCAAGAGCAAAATATGGATTATGATGCTTAATGTGTAGATTAATTGCTTCAGGTTTCAACCCCCCAAAATTTATCAGTTTATTGCTTCAATTCAGTTCCTGTAATTGTGTATGGGTCAATCTGCCAGCCACATAGACATTTCAATTCATCTGCCATCCTTTAGCTGCTTACCTAAAAACCTGGTACTCATGCAAAATCAAAACATCATTCCAGTTTCTACATTTGTCACATATCAGGATTCACAGAAAAGTACTTCATGTGTAAATAATATCCTTTTCTACTTTGTAAGTACAGGGGAGCTTTGTAAAGTCAGGGTCTATTTGTGGATGCTAAAATCTCCACCCCTGGTTCTATTTCATTGTGATTCCTTGAAAAGCTTACTCATATAACCTACAAAACAAAATATAGATTTTGAGTAATAGATCTTGAGTATGAATAAAGTTGAGCTGTTGGGTGAATGGACTAAACAAGAGGGAAGTGGCTGAAGGAGACCCTGGCAAACAGGAACAACTGTGAAAATTATCTGAAGGCAGTATGCAGCTCATAATTGTTGATGTCCTAATTTTAAAAAGTGCAGCAGCAAAATGTAATGCCTATGTCATACATTACCCGCTTCAGTCTTACAAACCTTAATTTGAGAAAGTCTGGCTTAGTAAGCAAGTAAATGTCTAAGGAACCCTAAAGTGTTCGGCTATAATTTGTACTGAGAAGGAGATAAGGACCTCTGCTTCAAGAAAACAAAGCAACCCCCAACTAATGTTTTGGCACTTGATTTAGAAATCTTTTCTGACAGGAATACAAGGCTGGGAGTAAGAAAATGAACTCCAGAATAATATACTTTGTTGGAGTATTTCCTGTTACGTGAAGTTCTGTGGCTTTTATCAGTTAACTATTGAGAAGTCTGATTTTTTTCTTTTGTCATGAACATATGTTGTGCACCTGAAAAACAACAGATATTTAAGGAGATTGTCTTGGCAGATTAGCTACTTTCATGTCATATGGGATTTTCTAAGCTTGGATTGCAAAGGCCTTTGTAAGTAAATGGAGCTTTCAGAAATGAAGAATGAAAGAGGTGTTTAGTAATAGTTTCTGATTAATGTTATTTAAAAATAAAGAAATCTATATCAAATGGTAATAAACTGGAGGAAATCATATTTTTTTTGTTCCACAGAGAAACTCTAATGTCTCAGGCTACTGAATGAAGACTTGGCTTATTATGGCAGTGAATTTGGGTGTAGTAAGAATGCCATTTCTGGTCCTCTGAGCAATGTCCTCCTGTTCAAGGTTAGCTGCAAAACTCCTTGCCCATGCCTCAGCTTCCAGAGCTCCTGGTAGCTGTGGCTGCCAGGCAACTTCTACCCTGCTAAGGACCTGGTGAGAGCAGGTGGTCACAGCTGTAGGCCCCCGTCTCTTCTCTCTGAGCATCCCTACCCACAGATTTCTGTAGGGATCTGTATTTTCCTGTCTCCACAATCTCAGGAAGAAGCAGGAACCATGCTGTAGTTACCAACTGCAGCAGGTAACCTGTACAATTCTTTCATCACCAATGCAATTGCTGTCACTGGGATGAAGACATTGTGTCTGTAAGAAAGCAACCCTGGGACAGAAAACACCTGGGTTGGCTGGGCTCAAAAGCAATGAAAATGTGCTTCTCTTTCTGGTTAATAAAGAAAGACATTCTGAAGAATAAACTACATAGCTATGCCATAGTCTCACTTTTTTTTTTTTCTTTCCTTTTAAAATACGCTGATTATCAGGCTTCTTTGAAGATTGTTTGATATTTTTCTAAATATAGCCAGATAAAAATGGGCAAATTCTGTAAAAGAGCATGGGACTAGCTGTGTTCCTCAAGTTAGTGTCCTATTTATAAGAGTAACAACAGAGAGTACTGCAGGAAGAGTGGAAGTACAGGGTAGTGCTTCTCCCAAAATTTTCCCTCAAGAAGCAACTGAAAACCCTCTTTTTTTTTTCCTGTCTGTGAGCTAGGAAACACATCTTCTTCTCCAATTTAGATACAGCAATATCTGTCATCACAAGACCAGATTGTTTTGATTGACTGCATCAGCAGTTGAGTGTGAAGACCAGCCACACATTTCAGAGGGGCCAGAAGTGTCTGCCTGCCTTCTCCCTGACCAAGACTAGGGGAAAACCTCTGCAGGAGAGTGTCCACAGGCTTCCATATCTGACGGAGATGTTGGTTGAATACTTTGGTACACGTGGCCAGTGAACTGAGCTCTGAACACCCAGTAGTGTGGGATGGATCCAGGATGGCCAAGCAGGTGCTGTGAAAATTACTGAACCCTTAGCAGCTTCAAAGGTTCTGTGCAGAGGATTGTGGATTGTTTGAGCTGTTAATCTGAAAGTGTATATTTTAGTCAATCAGCCTCTCAGAGCATAAAAATTCTACGCTGGGTCAGAGCAAAGATCCATTCACCACGGCTCTTTTCAGTTGTAATATATCTGGTTATGAGGGTGAGGAAATAGGGGACAGTATTATTGTCCTGTGGAATTCTTCATTCTTCAGTGGTCTGTAGTTCAGAGAATGCCAGAAACCCAGAAATAACATTTAAGAATAAATCATAATTGGCTCTAAATGGATTTGATTGATGAGTTTATTTTTCTAAATTGCTAATTTGCATCTTGCAGTAGGGATTTCCATAGTTTAAGGTTCATCTTGTAAAGATCTTTTTGTTTTGAATTTCTAGCTGTAATTTTATGTGTTCTTGTATTGAAAAAAAGAAACTCTCACCATTCCCAATTCACTTAGATTGTTCATAATTTTTTATCCTTCAGTCATTTCTCTTTTTATCTTCTCTTTATGAATCTGGGGAGCCTTAGTCCAGTTTTTCCTCATAGGGAAGCTGTTATATTTAGTTGCTGTTTTCTTTTGATCTGTCTATTTGTTTGATTTTCTCTGTAGCTTTACCAGTCCTACTTTTTTTCCCTACCTGTGACTACAACACAGAATCCATTCATACAGTGAGTCATTAATTTATAAATTGGTTTAATAATATCTTTGTTTTCTAATCCTTTCTTATTAATTCAAATATTCAAATTAATTTTTTCATTTCTACTTAGCATTAAGCAATTCTTTTTGGACTATTTGTTATAATAATTTCTTAAGATGTACTCACCAGCTCAAATCTGCAAAAAAAATAAACCATTTCCTACTGTAATTGTTCAAGTTTGTGGAAACAGGGTACGTAGGACATTTCACTGTATTATTGTTTAAAATAATAATATGGGATAATTCCTTGGTAAGAATTCCACTGTGGTGAGTTATGACTTGATGAGCTGGTAATGATAAACACTGGTTAAGATAACATACTTGTGAATCCTTGTTCACAGGATGAAGCAACTCATACGTGGCAAGGCCACCAGATTTGGTAATAAGTTTTGCAGCTGTTTGTCACAGGGTTTAAGAACCCTTAATACACCTGCAGAAGCTGACCCTAAAGTGAAAGTTTTTTTAAGAAAGTTTCTTAAAAATTTTAAAAGTTGCTTTTTTAACATAGAAAATTGTGAAGGAAAGGTATGCCCACACAGTTGGAAGGGTGAAATTTTCCACCTGTGATAAAAGTTCTATGTTGAGCCTTCAAGATTTGCATTTCTGGAATTTTACTAAATTAAATTTTATTGCATTTTCTGTGGCTCTGTGAAATATTAAGAATCATTGTAGTAGCAAAAGGACTATTTTAAGTGTTTATTAAAGTATGCATGACAGAGCAAAAGGATTTATGTTATGTACAATTTAAAAAATATTCAGGAACTTATCTGCAGTGTAAGTGGTACAAACTCCTGTTAAAAGGAGATCTTGTAGATGAATAACAAGTTGTGAATTTTACCTGTGTAGTATATCCCTATGGAAGGAAGACACATAAAGAAATATCTAGTTTGGAATTTAGATAATTTCTAAATTGCACATTATAATTGCCAGGAAACCTCTAGTTTTAAAAACGTGTTTCATGATAGTCTAAAAGAGCTTTTCCTCTTCAGGCTATAGACAAGGATGAAATATCTTCTCCTGACTGCTGGAGGATCTTTGTTTATCAGGTTTCCTCAACTAATTAGATCTGCCTGCCAACATTTTGATTGAAACCCTTGATATTTTTATCCTACTAAGTTATTTAGATAGTATGAAAGACAGTGTCAACTCTTACTTTTTAAATTGCTCCTATAAGAATAAGAATTTACTTTTCAGTAATTTGCAAAGATGAGTACTTTAATTGAACTCAGTATTTATAAAAATGTAGTATTGTTTGAATAACCTGAGCTCTAAATTTCTAAAACTAGTTAATTTTCTTGCTCCTGTCTGCACAATAATTTTTTATTAATTTTGATAATGAAAAATATTTTGGAAGTTATTTATTTTCAGAAATTTTTCATTTTCCTCTAATTTTGTTTAAAGTTCTTGAGTACTATCTGATTACCCTTTATTCTTAGAAAGACGTACCATACTAAAAAGAAAGAAAAAACCTCCCTGGACCAATAAACTTATTTCAGGGAAATTCAGGCTACAAAACCAAGTTATTTTCAATGCTTCCCTTTTCTCTGAGGCTTTATTAAACTTCCAGGTAGTGCAGACTTTCCATCAACTATTTAATTGTTTTCTGTTCAAGACCAATATTATTTCCCTAATATTTAGCTTAAGTTCTTGCTTTAAGATAACAATATGAAAGACATTGTTCCAGACCTTGCCTTCTCTTAAGAGATTTGGAAGGAAGGTGTTTCAATGAGGAGGATATTAAGAAAAGAGCAAAGTGTAGAGAACTTGAAGACTCTTGTTAAGCTTTAAGAAAAACTGAAGTTTTATGTCTGCAGCAATATTTTTCTTGTCTTCTTGGAAGCTTTTATCTCTCAAAGAATAAACAAGATGTTTCTGATGACAATAGAATAATTACAGAGAAATTCTGTTCAGAGTATTTTTAATGATTAACAAATTTGTGACTTCGTTTAACTGCAAAGTGCTCAGTCTTTTATACCAGGCTGCAGACATGTCACTTTAATGATATCTTTAGACTTTGGAAACAAAATTACACAGCAGAAGGATGACACATACGGAGCTGATCACAGAACAGTGGTTCAGTAAAGTCAGGACCACATGATCTGCCAGAAGCTGACCTCATTTCTGAATGCTTTTAAATTATATGAATGGTTTTGAAATGAGTTTGGAAAAATAGCTATATGCATATTCGATTTCCTTTTCCTTTTTTTTCTCAATGCTTTATATTTTTACTGATTCTATTTTTTTCTTAAATGAATTACATTACATTTCAGAGCAATCAGTTGCAATTGATTGTCTTTAGAAAATGTGAGCTGCCGTTAAATCTCATGTTTGTTGTGCCCGTAATGTCATAATGCAAATAAGTCTTAGATCTATTAATATAGTGAACAAGACATCTCCATTTAAAAATAAAATTAAATTTACTGTTTTTATATTTATGTTTTCTGAGGAAAGAGGAACAATTGTCTTCCCACTAGTTTATGACTTTCCTCTTTTCTACTGTGAAATCCAAACAGCCATAACACATAGTCATAATTAAAGTATATTCAGGGCCTGAGTGGAAATGATGTCCTGGAGACCCTTCTAAATTTAGGTGTCAAAAACACATCTGTAGAAAGGGGCTTTTCCTACTTTGGGCTATTCAACAAACCTCTGTTATTTCAGTAATACCAATAGATGCAAGTTAAAGGGAATGCAACACACTATATAGAAAAGATTCAATTCCCTAAATGAAGAAAATACTTACCTAGAACAGTTCTCAGCTGGCTTTGGTGTGTCAGGTTGCTTGGTCCTTGTTTTAGTGTTTTGAAGAACACTTCTGGATGAAGTGGAGCCACAAGTCATTGACATTGAATCAAAGCACAAGGGAGAGGAAGTACACCCCTTCCACTGCCCTGACTTTCTCATTGTGCCTGCAGCCACTGTGCTCCCAGCAAAATCCAAAATGGATTAACTTACACCAGTCTCTCCTTCATTCTTTTACATGTTTTACTTGCCTCTAGAAAAAGAAAGAAGGAGAGAAGGACACACTACCATGCTGATGCTGCCTCTACCTGCTGACCTTAAGGAGAGTTTCCTAATGCTGCCATGAGCCACTTTCCTGTTGATCCAGCTGCAGTGCCAGGTGATGTTAAAAAGATGGTTAAATCTCCATGTCATACCTAGGTTAGAAAAACTGACAAACTCCAGCTCCCATGTCCACATAGAGCTGATGCCTTTGGTAAGACTCCATCTCATTCAATACTTTGGAGAGGAAAGATAAGAAATAAAATTCATGGGAGACCTTCAGGAGTGTTTAAGAGCCTCAGAAACAGAGGTAGAATTAAAAGTTATTATAATCTGTGCTTCTCATTTCACTCGCCTACCTTGAAAGTCCAGACTGTCACGTTGTACAACCTGCTGGAGGCAGATGCTAGTGTTGACCTGGAACACAAACAGCCAATATTTTTCATGGTTTAGCAAATAAAGAAAAAACACTTGGGAAAAATAAAAAGCAGTCATGAAAATTCACAAACAGCTTTTTTCTTTTATCCTTTACACTTGTGTCTTTGTGAGTACTTATACCTTCTTGTAAAGTTATTTGGTAATATATGGTGAGACAGCTGGGACTAGCAAAAGCTTAGGTTGAATGATTAAATAATTAAATCCCTTGAAAAGATAAGGAATTGACTGGGTTGAATGGCATGTTTGGATAATGAATCTTTCCATGTTGTGCCCTGCTATTCCAAGTTGCTGGTTTTTGCTTCTGCCTTCCTACAGCTTCAGTTCAGACAAACCTAGTTATGTTATAATAAATACTATTTAGTATTTATTATAACATAAATACTATAAATATATAATAAATACTATTTATAATAAAAACTATTTAGTTTTTATTATTTCTGATTTCCCCTTGTACTGGTTTTGGCTGGGATAAAGTGAATTTTCCTTATAGCACATCCAACATATAGCACATCCACAGAGTTGGGGTCTTTGCTGTTTCTCAGGCTGTCCTGACAATGAATAGGCTGGGGGTGGGCAAGAGGTTGGGAGGGAACAGAATTGGGACAGCTGACCCCAACTGACCAAGTGACATTCCATCCAGTATGGTGTCATGCCCAGCATAAACATCTGAGGGAAGAAGGAGAATGAGAGGGACTTTCATAGTGGTGACATTTGTCTCTGCAAGTCTAGAAGGGAGCTAGGTGATCTTGAAGATCCCTTTCAACCCAAACCATTCTGTGATTCTGTGATTACATGTAACGGAGCCCCTAATTGCCTGGGGATGGCTGGATGAATTCCTTGTTTTATTTGCTTGCATGTATAGTTTTTGCTTTACCTGTTAAACTATCTTTATCTCAACCCACGAGTTTTCTCACCTTTACCCTTTACCTTTGCTCCTCCCCATCCCACTGCAGGGAGTGAGCAAGCAGCTGTCTAAAGCAGAGTTTCCAGGTTAGACCAAAATACCTCTTTAACATATCATAAAAATTTAATGTAGAACAGGCAAAGAAACCAACGAAAAATATGCAAATTTCCTTCTTCCCAAACTGGGCTGGCAATGGTGTGCTTAAATGTGCTGAGCCAAAGGAATGAGTTGAATGCTCAGGGAAAGCAGCTCTTTGCAGGCAAATCTGATTGATGTTCTTCCAAACACACGACTTAACCATGCAAGTGACTCATTAGCTATCACAGAAGAAGCTTTTTTTCCTGCTCATACAGAACAAGTGCCTGGGGTAGAAAATACGCCTTGCAAAGACGGCAGCTGGAGTCACCCTTGGGCTGCGTGGGCTGGTGCTGTGAGTTCTTCTCTCATGGACCCCATGAATCTGCTCATCATTGCTTAGTTGTAATCTGTCAGGAGCATTAGAAAGCCATAAAAAGAAAAGTTCAGCTGGTGGGGGCAGTTCAAAGTGTGTGGGTTTCCTATAGGAATTCCTGTTCATCTCAACCAAGCAGGAATGATAACAAATTGCCTCATGCCCCCCATGGCTCTTAATGACAAAAGAAAATTACTCTTTTGAGAAAAGATGGATGCAGTGCATCAACTATGCTATAAAAACATTGGATGTAGGCCCTTCCCTGGAGTTCTCATTTATCTGCAATCTTCTGTATGTTTGTATGACTCAAGAGGATGTATTTATATCTTATTGACACTATGTATAAAGTGTTCTTTTCTATCAGAAGAAGTATTATCTATATGGAAGCCTATTCAGCCTCATCCTTTGTGCAGTGAAGAGTGTTTTGTGTAATTGTGACAACTTCAGAGCTTTCTTCTCATCCCTAAGGGGATGCATTGCCCTTTAAATGCTAGGATCAGTGAGTTTCTTTATCTCCATTCTCTGATTAAAAAACCCCAACAAGTTCTTAAATAGTATTCAAATGATTCCTTGGAAATTTAGATGTGAATAGTGGCATCTTCTTGGTTGCAGCTTCCATTGAAGAGCTTTAAATCATCTTAAAAACTATAGTAAAATAAACTGCACAGAAGTTTTTTCAGTTAAGTTTTACTAGCAGAGATTTCCCCTGGTAATACTGTAGCCGTAATACTCTCCTGGAAATCTAAAAAGACCTCGACCTCTAAAATTGGTTGCAAAACCGGTTGCAAAACCAACAAGTGCCTGCCAGTGTTAGAGGCTGAGCACACCTGGAACAGAACAAACTTCCTCCAATTTCATCCCCAAATGCAGCAGCAGTGGCTCAAAGAAAAATTTTCTTCACTAAAATCTAGTTTCAGAGTTTCCATCTTACACACAGAAGTCTCTCCAAAGAGTCACAGAAGACAGGTCTGGTCATGCTTACATCATTTTACTGTATCCAGGTGCTCATCTAGGAGTTAATAAATAATATGCTCCAAAGGAATCCCATGCTTCTTCCCTTAAGCCACTCTGATACCCTCTCATCTTTATTAAATAAACCAATCTTATTAAAGGTGGCATTATATACATGGGTCAAAGGTGGATATTCAAAAATTAAATTTGTCAAATGTTTCTGTGGAAAAATTTGATACAGAAAGAAAAAATATTCTGCTGAACTTTGACAATAAATTTGAATGAATGACAGCCCACAAGTTGTGAAGTTAGGGTATTTTAAACCAGACACATTCTCTTAATATCAGTGATCAAATAATCCTTTGTATTAGTTATCTTCTTGCTTTGTAATAATTGAGCTCACCATGCAATTTCTTTAGTGAATAATCTGATATCCTGCTGTTATCACCATTGCTTTGTCAGAAATGGTGATGCAGAAGGATTTTCTGGTCTGGTTACTCTGATATAATCAGAGTGGACAAGAGGAAATACCTGACCAAAAGAAACAGATTGTCAGAAGTCTTCAAGAGCCAAGATTATTCATTGCTTTGTGTTGCAAACCAAATGTGGGATTCTGCAGGTGGAACTCTTCTGAAAATCTGGCATTTTCATGCATATTTCTCTTGCTTACAATGAAATTTGAGTTGTCTTCTTTTGCTATTTCTCCCATCTTTCTTTCCAGCTGTTTATTTTCGATGTAGCTTTAAATTTGCTGTCAAACAATCTTGCTTCCACTCTGGTGTAAGACTACACAATCTAGAACACTGTTTCTTTTTGAACTTCTTAAGCACTCTAGTAATCCAAACATTACTAATGAAAACTTAAAGATCTAAATTTTTATCCCTGAGATCCAACAGCATTCTCTATCCAATCCAGTGGTTTAGCTAAAGAAAGGTGAAATTAATTCCCACAAAGCACTGGAAATGTTAGATTTTGCTCAGACATCACATTACCACACACCACCTTACACGCTGAAAAATGCAAGGAGAATTATACAGGACACATACATCTTTTTACTCTAATTTCCAATTAAATTTGATTTGACCTCCCTGACAGTTGTGAAAATTGTGATTTAGGCCTCACAGTTTAATCAGGAAATAGTGCTGTAACAAATTGTTAATTCTTTTAATGAATTTAACCACTTTAGGTCAAAATTAATATGGTAATATGGTGTCCACATGAAGCACATGCGTGGAAAGCTGATGAGGTCTATTCTCAGATTTGCCAGCTATTATCCTCAATTTGCATTTGGCTATAGTAATACAATTCCAACTATATCAATGTCTGTCAAGTCATCTCGCTTTACAGTTGATATAGCACTAGCTTCATGTTAAACACAAAGTTAATATATCCTGGATAATAAGGATTTTTTTGTGTCTGATTTACTATCCTGTCCCATCAATATTTTTCATGGCTGTTTAGCTTGACTAATGACTTCCAAATGACCACAGAAGACAAAAGTCTCCCTGGGTGCCACCAAGTGTGTGGGGGGCTTAATTTCAAAAAGCCTGTCTGAATTGCATTAATGCAACTATTTGGCCTGCGTGTATCCTTGGGACAAAATGTGTTCAAGTAAAATGTAGTAATAATACCTTAAACACAGGACTTAAAACTGAAGTTTTATAGTTTTTTGGAAGTGAAGTTCAGTTAATGGACTTTTCATTTATTTTCCAGATCCAAAATTGGAAAACTGCTGCCAGTCTCATCCAGCTTTAGTTGGGTACAACCTGCTTTCCAGGGCTTCTTTAGAAGGAATCCTTTATAATATTTTTAGTTTTTTTATACATATATCACAAACCCAAACTGCTCTGTTTTTTAATTTATTTTTCTATGATCTTATTAATTCTGATATTTTAATTATGATTTAGTTAATTTTGCAGTGAATTTTTCTTTAATTTTAATAGTTTTTTACTATTACTATATTACTGTAAGGTATAAGCAGCCTAAGGGGAGGATTATTATCAGTGGATCTTGTTTGCACAGAAGAGTCACCAAAATCTATAGTTCTGGGGCATGGACCCAATGGATTAATGTTGAGCATTGTTAATAAATTCCAAAGGCATCCAGCAGTTTGCCTATAAAAATCTATAGCCAGTCTAGGAATGAGAAAAGACATGTCACTGAGATTTTTTTTTCTTTTTTTAGATAAAGTTTTAGATGAAGTAGACTTGCAGTTTAAGCACTGAATCCTCCATACTGGAATTTTTTATACCCTTGTTAAAACCTGGAAAATGGTATGGTCATTAATTAGAATATAATTTTTTCTCATGGGTGAATTAGAGCTTCAGGATCTTTTTTAGTTAGTTGTCTATTTGTAGGGCATTAGATCTAAAAGATACCAATATTTTAGCCCTTAACTTTTGAGAATGAATAATTTTGATGCAGTATTACACATTTGTCACCTAAATCTGGTTACTTGCCAAGACTGCATTCTTAATGTCAAGGTTTCAATATTAAATATAGATTAATTTTGTCAATGGTGATGTTGACAAATTTAATTGACCGTAATTGTCAAAATTGCTGGTCATTAATTTATTCTCAGATTTTCTGTGTGAAAATATAAACCTGCAAAAGTGTCATTGTCAATTATGGTCCATTTGAAGTGACCTAATTAGCATTGTGTGATGAACCAACACATGGAAAAGCAAATGGGAGGACATGGTAGGGAGATAATTGAATGTGACATGAATACTAATACTGACTTTATACTATTTGAATCATTAAAATACTGTCCAATGAAAAGTACTTAATTTAATTTCATGTTTTTATTTGCTAGAACAGCACAGAAGGATAATGAGGAGCACCTGAATTCTTTCCACTGGAACAAATATTTGGCAGAACAAATGGAATAACTGAAATAAAAGTGGTACCCCAAATTTATTTAGCAATGATAAAACTGGCCAGTATTCTTTAGGATTCTGACTTACTGCCTTATTTTGCAGCATTTTCCAGACACAAGCCATTCCTGGAAAGGAAATAGTTGGTTACAGACACATTTTGCACAGGTGAGTGGGAATCAAGAGAGGAGGAAATCTAGAAGTCACACCATGCTGTCATGTCATCTTATCACTAATGCTATTAACCTTAAATTATTATACCAACAGACAACTGCAAGAGCTCAACATTTCTTTAAGCCTTATTAAATAGCAGATCACTGCCACTGAACCCACTGAATTCACCGGGCACTGTTTGGTTTTGCCTCTTTGTGTGAGCTGCGTTCAAGACTGAGTTTGTCCACGAACAGTGTTTAAGAGCCAGTACTCTAAGCCTTCTTTCTGTCTGATGCATACAATCCTCCCTAGGACTGAATTTGTGCAGAGAAAAGGGACAACCATTTTTGGAGGCTTTTATCTCTTGTTGGACTTGTGGAACTCCAATAAATGTAATAATTCTGCATAGGTAGTGTCTCCTGGGTGATTATTGGCTGGGTGAACATTGTCTGAGTGCTGCTTTTCATGGGCAGAGGCTTGCAAGAAACTTTTCAGACACTGACTTAAAACAGTGTTTTCACTCTGTGCTGCAGGAAGGGGGATAGCCTCTGGGATGAGTAGTATGAAAAGTCAGGAGCACAGGGAATATAGAAGTTAAAAGACTGAAGAAGACTTGGAAGAGAAGCCAGAAAAGATAAGACAAAACATGAACTGAAAGGTCTTTACTGTATCAAACTTAAAGCCCTTCTGCTAAAAAAAGTGTGTTAAAAATGCTTTTAGAAGAGCAGAGGGAAATTCCTTAAACTGCTTTTGAATAGACATATTTAGAGGAAACATCACTGTTTTCCTTC
This sequence comes from Thryothorus ludovicianus, assembly GCA_013397245.1. Classification (NCBI taxonomy): domain Eukaryota; kingdom Metazoa; phylum Chordata; class Aves; order Passeriformes; family Certhiidae; genus Thryothorus; species Thryothorus ludovicianus. Next base: position 89,525 of record VZTB01003860.1, read on the forward strand.
TACTTCGCATGGTGAACTTGCCTCTATATGCTGCTTTTATGCTGGTTACACACATATGACATAAAAAAATCCAAGTTGCATTTGCACGTGGCTTTGAAAAATTCAGTGTAATGAGCCACACACTTACATAACTAGAAATCCTATGCATCCACTTAGGGCCTCTGCTTATAAGGAGGAAAATATAGAATACATTCTTTATACACATAGCTTTTGTATGAATACTGAAATCAAACTTGGGTTTAACTGCAAGTTTTGATGACTAAATTGTTTACTCTGCCTAACACACATAGTTGTCATATCTCTGATACTCCGAAGCCAGAACCATTTATTCTGCAAAAGGTTTATCAGAGAACTAATTATAACATCAAGTGGGGTGGTGCTCAAAATAGAATGAATGAGAAATAATGAGAAAAACGAATCCAATAATTATTTAAAGTAGTAGGTGTGAGCTTCTCCTCTGATCCTGTGGTGGTGGTAGCTGGGAGTAGCTTCAAAGTAACAATACACATGCAGACATTGAGGACATTTTTATTCTTCTATTCACAATTTACTGCATTACAAAAATCTGGTAGATTTAGTCTGTTTTTCAATTAGACTAGCCACTTACACATGTAGAGCACAGCTCTCTGTACTGTTGTACTGGTCAACAAAAGACAATGATTAAATTCTGAAAAAGCACTAGATGAAACTGCTACTACAATAGGCATCAGTAATCAGAGGCATAATCACGTTCTGTTGGAAATCTGTAGCTGTAAAATGAACAGAAATACACATTCAGCTTTGAAGTCCATTTTCATGCAAAGATCAAATAACTGTCATATTTATTCCTCAGTTTTGAAGTGTAAATGTAAACCAATTCAGAGACAAGGAATTATTTACTGTACCTCTGTGGAGCAAGCATTGTCCAGAAAAAGTGCCATACTATTTCTCTGCAATTGTAAGAATTTTGAGGACAACCACATTTGATGTGAGAAAAGGTGATTGCTTTGCAGGTGTTTTATGGGATGGGATATTCCTTGAGCACTGAGCTGATGGTTTCAGGGTTTCCAGTGCCTGAGAAGCTCAGTGCTGCAGCAGCACATATTTGATTGAACAGACTTATGATGGAACTCCTTGACCTGAAGATCAAGTTTATAATTGTGAGCATGCATTTACTAAGTCCAGGTCCAAACAGCCTGAAAATTACTGCACCAAGCACCCCTACACTGCTCTTAGCTGACAACCTTCACTGGAAAGAGAGCATTCATTCCCAGTGGCATTTCCAGCACAGCTGCATACACATTGCTCAGCTTCTGCAGTAGGAATATGCAGCTACAAACACGGCATCAGGGCAGACGGGTGGCTACACCTCATGAGTGGCAAATGGGGGTGGGTGAGAGGGAAGGAAGTGCTAGCACATCTGTGGGCAAGGAAAAGAATTTTGATTTATTTTTTTTAAATATAAGATGATCCTACTGAAGCTTGGCCTTTCAACTCTCACAGAAAAACATATATGGTAGTAACAGAGAAGACTTTGTTTAACATTTTGAAAGCAACCTTTGACAAATTGCCTAAGCAAAAACCTATTTATGAATCAGCTGTCTCTACATATCCAACTTATCTATTTCAGTAGTTGAACCACTTTAGGAAAGAGCATTGACTGAGAAGTTTCTTTGACTGCTTTTAGTGATACTTACCTGAGCATAACAGGCTTTTAATCCATAAAGATAAATTTTTTTCCAAACAAAATAGGGCATCCCTAGTCAGAATTGTTCCCAAGCCTGCATTTGATCATTAGCTACCTAACTGTGTGTTTAAGCTGTCTGTCTGTGTTATAGCACCAGCAGGGAGAGTGCTGGTTGGCATGCACCAAAACCATGCTGGGGAAGATGCTAATGATTGAAGCAGCATGCATGACTGCTGGGCAGTGCTCTGCTCAGTTTCCTAGCATAGAAAAGGCCTTGGAGGTGCTGGACCACACTATCAGAGGAAAGCCAGCAGGATGAAACGAGGGTAAGGAATTGAGTCAGCCTCTCTGCTAACAGGCACCTTAATTACAGAGTTGTTAGAAGATTTTGCATGGGGGAAAAATGGGACACAAAGCAGAAGAAGAATGGTTGGAAGTTTTCCTTAGAAATGTAATTATTTTAAATCAACTTTAAAAAGTTCTGTTGAGACAATTAATATAGTTTTTCTGAAATTATAAATATTCATGTCCAGCATTTTCGAAGTATGTTTTACTGTAATAATTTCTCCTTTTAAGAAAAAAAATGTATTAAACAATGTTAAACCATAAAATGATTGATAATAAATGTAGAAATAAATCTGCTTCAATTGACCTTAGCCAATATTTCACTGATAATCTCTTGGTGGAAAAAAAAAGGAGTTTTTAAATTTTGATCATTCAAAGAGAGATTGAGAGAGATTGTCAAAGAATTTTCTCTTTGGTTATCATAAAATTCTATCTGAATCAGAGGAGAATTTCCTACTCAGCACTGCCCTAGAAAATTCTCAGTATCCCCTGGTATACTGATATGCACATAAGACTTTCTTGCAGCTGTCTTCCTCAGTAACCTGGTTGCTTTTGCATTATGTGTCCTGGACTGTTCAGATCTGGAAATTTCTCTGAGTTCTTAGCAAACAAAAAGCACTTTAAACAATTTAAAAGCAGGCACAGGTTCACAAATTCTTTTCCAGTTGTAATTTTATGCATCCATGTCCTGAATGGCAAAATTTAGAATGGTCAAACTGTATCACCCACTAAAGTGATGACTAAATTTCCACAAAGCTTGTGCAATAAACTTTCTAATAGAGCTATATTTTCAATAAATGATATCTCTACCAGTGGTAAAGCAAACTAAGGGCTTGTGCCTCCTTGAATTTATGATTAAGCTGCAGTGTTGTGAGATCAGGGCAGTTTTAGGCAATTGAAGACTAGCTTCAACCAGGCAAAGATGTAGTCCTGAATTTACTCAAACCATTCTTGCCTAACAAAAATCAACGTGAAAACTTTAAAAATAATGAGACTCAAAAGGATTCCGATTACTTGCATTCCACAATTTCAGATGATAAAAACAAACTGCGATAGGAGTTCTAGATTTTAATATAATATAAATAGAAAGATGGACTAGATAAAACCAGCTGAACACTAGTCTGTCCTCAAGACCTAACAGGGAAGTAATAACATGCTGTTGAATATATAGCAATGACTTTTGGCAGATATGCCGTATACAATTCCATACCATGGAAAACCATTGAACTTGATTGACTATTTAATCCATTTCTGAAAGAGCATCACTAAGGGAGGCTTATATTGTTGGTATATATAGTGCATTATATAGTTAGCCAGAATGACACAGGACTGTCAAAATGCTGGTTGCTGCAGCGCTGATATCTAGTTAGCTTCCTATGTCCAGCTGCAGTAAGTATTTTAAAAGTTATGTAAAAATTTTGCTGATACTTGCTGCAGATTTTCCTCTGCCAAATAGATATTTTGATTGTATTAATATAACATATAATCATTATACTAATGCATCCTAAGCAAGAATACCTTAAAATACAATAGAATGTTGTGGCTGCAAAAAGACATCAGTTTTGCAAATATAACAAAGATAAAATGCACATGGAAACATATATCTTTTATTTGTTATTAATTACTTAACTCTCATTAGAAATATATAAATTTCAACAGCTAACCCTATTTTGTGATTTTACATAAGTTTGTTCCAGAAATAAAATATTGAAAGTGTAACACTGGGTGGGTTGGTCATATTCTGACCAAGAAGTCATTTGGTAGAATCACACAAGATTTATGTCAGACCCAAAGAAGGTAAAACACAGTTATGTAAATGCATTGAGCAGAAAATGATAGATTTATGGAAGTTCTATAGACATAGTAGAGAATAGATAGTACAAAAAACCTATATGAACAATACTGTTTATATGAAGATTAATGGGCTCTGTGTGCCATATATTAGAAACAAAATTTCAGCTTCTTCACTCTGCCTTGTTCTATGCACTTTTTCATGAAAAGAAAGAATATAAGGTCTTATAAAAAATATTCCCACTTTTTTTCCCCTTCAGAATACCCCAAAGCATATGGTACTATCAGCCTGAAGTTTCCCTCTAGCACTTCTGAATTCCCTGCTGCCTCTGTTAGACCACATAAACTAAACAATGTAAGGATGATTTTAATATCTTCTGAGTCCACTTCCTGACATTAATTTTACTAATTTAAAGGCAGTCTTTCATAAACACAAAATTAAAAATGTAAGTAATTCTATGCACACATGCAAACTTTTCACGTGTCACCATGGTCTCTGTCTGCTAGAGAAACTGTCTTTTTGGAAATCACATATAACACAGAAGAACTTAAGAAGGGGTATAGGGTAGGACATAATGGCCACTTGCCATTTCAGGGGCCTAAATTCAGTGCTCATATCCCCATCCTGCCAACCAAGTTGGTACATTGTCCTGGAAATGCCTAAATTCATTTACAATTCTTTTCATCATTTTGTGACTTATATATCTAAATTTTGTCACTAGACCTATACAGTCCTTAAAATGATGTCCTCATTCTAAGACAATATTTTGTTCCCTTTGTTTTCAAGGCCTGCAGAGAATTATGAAATATGCCTGCATGATGCTGGTCTCATTTTGGAGGCTCAGTCCAACAGACTTCTCAGATAAAAATTTTTTAAATTAAGTAGCAGTTAAAAAAGACTCAGGCAGAAACCTATAGAGACTGGGGTTGAAGATCCTTTTGTAAAGTGACATGAATTAATGTCTCACAACATTGCATGAAATGTGGAAAAAGTGCTGTCATAGCTTTGAATTGTTCCACTTTGCTTCTTTCCCCAGTAAATCCTCAGCCATGAGCCTGGGGCTGAAGAGCCTGCATACCTTTCAGGCACGTTATCAAAATGTTCTTCAATAATAAACAGCATAGTTCCCTGCTTAGACACTGGAGTGTGGGACAGGCCTTTGAAGGACTCCAAATGGAAGTCCCACCCATCTTTCCACCTTACCAAACTGGGTGCAGACAGGCTCCTCTAAGTTTGAGGATCTTCTAACAGTTCTCTTTCTTAAAACTCCTTTAGGAACTTTAGTTCCTTGTAGGTGTTCTTGACATTTTTCACTGGATACCCTTACACTGATTTTGTGGCTCTTATTTGCTGATGCCTAGCCCAAACAAAAAGTAATTTGAAGAGCACTTGAGTCCAAATTAGAGGTTGTGAGTCCTGCTGATTAGGTACCAAGAAGAGACCATATGATGCCAAATTCTTGTGAAATTGAGCCCTCATGCAGCAAGGAGTAAATGCTAGAGAAATTCCTAGTAGGAAACTAATAATGCTGTGAACAGGCTGTCAACACCATACTCAAACTGTGTCTGGGACTTCTACCTGAAGAATCAGGCTAAAGAGTCCCATTAAATGTTTTTTTTTTTTTTTTCAGGTACCAACCAAGACAGTGTTGTCTGGAAAAAATGATTTTTAAAATTTAACTAATGACTGTATCATTCATAAACAGATAAAAGTAAGGGTATATGGAAAACTTTAATTCTGGGTTGCATAATTTTGGGAGTGCTAGTTTTGTGAGCTTTTCAAGTTTTTTCAAGGTAGTATTCCATGTGTGTACTAGCATATACACAATATCAACAGTCCTTTTTGGCCTGTCATGTAAATTTGTTTCAGAACAGGGGCTTTAGTATTACAGCAGAAAAAAAATTGTTATTCATTTTGTATGATTTAAAAGTCATCTCTGATTTATTTATTCCATTGCTCTGGCATGTTGTTAGGCTTTTCTTAAGCTTCAGTGTTATATCCAGCGACATTGTCAACTGTGTCATGACCTAAGACAAATTGTTCTTATTTAATCTGCTAGTACCCCTTCTTATGAGTTAAATAGTATTATGTACCAGAGGAAACAAGCACTGACCAGGAAAGTTACAAGACATATTTACATCTGGGATAAGTGAAGATCCTTCCTCATACAACATCCATGTGTTCATATAAATCTTAATTTACCATCTGAAAGGTGACAACGCCAAAAAGAGTAACAGGTATGTGAGTCCTTCCAGGAACCTGTCTGATGGGTAACGATGGGATTCCTCCTATCAAGTGAGGCACTGAGTTGTCACTCACCTGAACCTTTCTCTTTGGTTTCCAACAGACTTCCTTGCTGATGCCAAGTAGTCCAGTAACCTCAGTAAATCTTTACATTATCTCAAATTAGCTGCCAGAGTCCATGTCTCTGGTTAGGCAACAAAAGGGCCATTTAAAAAGTAACAGTGCAATACAAGTCTGCTTTCCTAGGCCTGGTGCGAGGCTGGCACAGAGCCCTGAAGCAACTTTCTGGATGGTTACTGCAAGGATATCACACCTCTATGAGGTTACACCATGTTTTTGTAGCATATTAAACCTACTGCCAGGGCTGGTCTTGTATTCTAACTGGCCTTCAATGACCTGAAATACAGAGAGGTTTGGGATGAAGATCCAGTTGAAGAGCTGCAGTGCTCTCTTAGTGGATCATTTACACTGAGACAAAACCCGTCTGCACAGAGGACAGAGTTCTCAGGGCCCAGATTTAAGTGATTTCACCTGTTTCATCATCTGTTCCTAATGAAGAAACAGCAAAGTGCTTTGTATTTGTCTCCTCAGAATGTGTCTGTCTGTGTATCTTGTCTATCTGGATGATTAAAAAAACCAGAGAAAACAACCGTTGCACTGCACATGCTTCTGGCCTGAAGAGGAGGGTTGGGAGGGATGGTACAGTGTACAAAAATGGCAGATGGAGAAAAAAGGAGGAGGAAAAAGAAAGCTGGAAATATAAAAGAGAGACCATGAGAAAAAAAATGGTGCAAATTTGCAACACTGAATCAATATACCAAAGTGGGAAAATAATTCAAGCCTGGAACAGTTATGGTAGTAGGTCTGGTAGTGATGCCTTTTCCTTTGAGTCCTCTGTTTCTCTTGAATCTATCTAATGCCTACTTTCCTTTTTACATCCACCAGGAGCAGAGGAAGATACCTCATGATATGTAATGGTCCTGGAAGAGACCAGAAGTCTGAGACTTTGGGAGGGAAAAAGCTGACCACTGATGGATTCCAATTTCAATTTCCCTGTTTCTTCAAAAACCTTCAAAACCTTCCAGTCAGGCTTTTGTTCACTTTCAGGGATACAGGTCTTTGGGCAATAGCCAAGTTTCTTAGTGCATTCAGCAGAAAGAATGCCAGCTAAAATGTGTGATAAACAGAAACTCTCTGTTTAGTTGTCAGAGTGTTTATTTATGTGTCTCATCGCAGTTGGTATTGCAGCTGGTATGGACTGTAAGCAAGAGTACCAAGAATTTTTGCTATTTTTAGGATCCTTTTCCTCATGATTCATTGTTTTGAGGATCTCTGCTCCTCTTAGGCTCCATGAATTACCAGATAACCCAGGAGTCTCATGTTTTGCCTTTCCCATGCTTATACTATATATAGCTATCTAACCTTTGTCCAAAATCTTCAAAATGTCCTGCTCTGACTTCCCTTTAACTGTTATACTTGGCCTTGGACTCTGAAATGCAAAGAAATGTCTCTTTGACATAAAACAAATAAAATAGGTAAAGGTCAGGATGACCAAATGAATCAGCAGAATATGGAGCAGGTGCCCATGATGGGTGGCTGTGATAACAGTGGTCCTTTGGACAACCTTCATCCCACTAAATGTCCCCAGTGTCCAGAGGTTACCCACTGATCCACCACTCTCCACCAGAAGATATGCATCTTTCCGTGCTCCTTCCCTTTCTCCTTTCACAATACCTGCACTGAAGCTCCAGAGTTGGTTTGTCTGGATTAGAAGTCGAAAATGAGACAGAAAGATGTTAAATAGACTGCATCCTAGGTTTGTGGGAATTTAAATGGATATTATAAGATAAGAAGAAATACAGAAATGAGAACCACTGCTTTTGCATTATCCTCAAATACACACATCCATGTTGGTGGATGAGAGGCTGGACATGAGCTGGCAGTGTGTGCTTCCAGCCCAGAGAGTCAGTTGTATCCTGGGCTGTACCAAAAGCAGCGTGGCCAGTGGGGTGAGGGAGGGCATTCTGTCCCTCTATGCTTCTCTAGTGAAACCCCACCTGGAGTGCTGCATCCAGATCTGGGGAAATCAGTACAGGAAGGACATGAGCTTGTCCAGAGGAAAGCCACTGAGTTGATTAGGGAGATGGACAACCTCTAACTGAGGAAAGGCTAAGAGAATTGGATCTGTTTAGCCTAGAAAAGAGAAGACTTCAGAGTGACCTAATTGTGGCCTTCCAGTACCTGAAGGTAGCCCACAAGAAAGTTGGAGAGGGACTTTTCACAAAAGCATGTAGTGACAGGATGAGGGGGATTGGCTTCACACTTGATGGGAGCAGGTTTAGATTAGATACTAGGAGGATTTTTGCTGTGAGATTGGTGAGGCATGGGATCAGGTTGTCCAGAGAAGCTCTGTCCTTGGAGATGTGCAAGGCTAGGCCAGAAGGAGCTCTGAGAAACCTGGTTTAGTGAATGTGCTCCTGCCCATGGCAGGGAGCTTGAAACATGTGATCTTGAAGGTTCCTTCCAGCCCAAATCATTCTATGATTCTATGTAACAAATGTATTTGGAAGAGGAAACGTGGCTCTAATTTCTAGGCCCTTAGCTGGCTAAGTAAAGCAATGCAAAAGAAGATGATGAGGATTTTGAAGGAAGATGCATCTTATATGGTTACACTTGAGTGAGACTCTGAGCAAAATTCCAAGAAACTACTTTTATATTAACAAAGTGGCTGCTGTTGACAAGTGGAGCATGTGGTGGAAGGAGATTGTTGTCAGTGTAAATGGTGGTTACTGGAGACAGGCTGTCACTGAGATAAAAATGAGGTGAAAAGGCTTCAGTGAGTGAAAAATGACATCGGCAAAATTGGTTTGTTTCTGTTGGGGGGGTGCAGTGGGAGTCCCTAGCTGTCAGGACATGCAGTTCAGTAGAGTGTGTTAGACAAATTTTTCATTTGTTGAATATTCTGTTAAGGACACAGATAATACCATTAAGCCTATCCATGAAAAGCCAATAGAAACATTTATAAGTCATCATTGAGAGTGCCGTTGTGCACTGTCCTTGTTCCACACACATAGCTCTCAGTGGTGCCAACTCTTCACAGATCTAGTGTGGCTTGTGACCCTGAGGTTTTATCCTTTCCACATTTCTAGTGCATTACTTATTAGACAGTGAAAACAGGCAAAAGCCTTGGCTTCTTTGGAATTAGAAATCATTATTAGAGGCATTATTATATATTATATTAGAGGCATTATTGGGAGACAATCAGAAAAGCAGGGGCAAGGCACCTTAGAAAATGCTCAGATTTAGCCTGAGTCAAAAGATGGCTGTCTTTGCCATTCTGTTCCATATAAATGTGTGCCTAACTAAGACACTCGGCATAAGCAGAAATGCACACCTGCTTCACTGCATCACTCTTACACCTTCTGTGGAAAACTGAGACTTATGTGCTGAATAAAATTTCTCAAGGATTTTTTTTTCCACAAGCTTTAAGTTAATTTTGACCAAGATTGTAAGCTCAGACATTAAAAGGGAAGTGGCTAGGTGTGTGTTATTCAGTACAGCACAGTTGTCTGCTCAACTAGAGTGGGTGCAGTGATGGAGCTTGCCAGAGGACTTGACTACTCTGCCAGAAGCCAAAAGGTTGTTGTGATGTGGATAACTTACATTGCATGAGGAAAGACTTCAAAATCTGTGTGGATGTGGGTGGCAGCCATTCGCCCATGTAACAGTAAACAGGAATCTTGCACAGTGTAAGAGAACAAACTCTTCACCCTGAGACTCTGTGAAATTAACCACATTTAATGCCTCATCTTTTATTGATGTTTCAGTCTAGACTTCTTGACAACTTATGTTAACATAAAGAACTGGGAGGAGAGCCCTTTCCAAGCTTTCTGACAGCAGAAGACTTTTTCTATTGCTTGCCACCTTTGTGTCTGATGTCTCCAGTAGCATTTACACTGTATAAAGAGGGGGAGGAATCCAGGGGGTGGGAGGTGACACCCACTCCAACCTACCATTTACCCCATCCAGCTGATACATGGCTGCCATGCTGTGAGTTTGCTCTTGCAGTGGATCATCTCTATTCACCCTCTCTCCACCTTTCTCCAGCCTCCAGGCAGGGGCAGGTGCCGGTGCCTGAAATTTATGGATATGTAGACATAATGGGAGTTTAAGACAGGTTAAAACTCCTGTGAAGGGTGTATTTATTTCCTGATTTATGCTTGTGGTAGTCTCTAAAAAGACTAAAAACCATGAGCATCAAGCAATTGAGACACTGACAAACATGGCTTCATGTTTTTTCCTTCAGGAATCCAATGCATTCTTATGCTGACATCACACCTGAACACTTTTCATTGTTCAGGTGCCTTTAGAGCCTTGTTTCAAGGTGCTCACTTTCAGCCTTGGGAAATGAGCCGCAGCAGACCTTTGTTGCAGCATTCCCTAGGTGCATTGTGTTCTGCTGTCCTTCCACACAAACATGACATTTGCAGTGTTAAAGAACAAGTAGAAAATTGATAGGAGATAATTATTATCTTGTTAGGCTCCAGTTTCAGACTTAACGAATCTCAAGGTCTGAGAGAAGCAGTGATTTTGAAGAAGAATAGAAGGTGGGGGATAAAAGTTTTCTCATAGTAGCTTGTAAATAATTTCTGATGGTAAACTTTTTATTACTGGTTTTGATTAGAAATACCCACTGATAATTGTAGGTGGTTTTCAACCTGTTAGGGTTAATGTGATCCATACATGTAAAAATGATGATGAATATAACACTGTTTTAATAGCCAGTTGTCATTCACAAAAATTATTGGGGGGCACCAACAGGTTGCAGAAGCTCTTAAAACTGCAGTGATGATAGGAAGCTGGGGAGGGATATAACTTCTCCACAATGCTACAAGACGACAGGATAGACTTTGAACAGGGATCTTCATGTCACAGACAAATGTCATTGACATCAAGTAGAGCTCTTCCAAGAACAGGAGTAAGAGTCTCATTGTGCCCTGTTTTTTACTGGCAGGGTTTCCATGCAAGCTTATTTCCTTTGGCACAAAACTGAAAAAAAAAGCGAAATAAACATCAGAGCTTGAAAGGAGCAGTATTCCTCAGGGCCAAGTAGTTAAAAAAAAGGCAAGTATAGGATAAAGGGGTAAATTTAGGATCTGTATAACATCAACTTCTCTCCTAAAGAGAGGAAGAAAAAGTTACAGTCCTGTCCAAGTATTTTTGCACAATTTCAGGAAACGCAACTGGTCACTTGGAGGAAGCATTTGTGCTGAGGTAAAGACCTCACTTAATATTTCAGGTATATTCACATCTTGCAGGAATCCCTATGACTTGAAAGAGGCCATACACTAGAATGTTTCATGAGATTTCTTCATGATCTATGGTTTTGCTAGTAAATCACTTTCTAAGACTGTGCCTTCTCACTCTGGAAAAGGTGATATTCTTCCTTCCTTCATGAGTGTTTTCTAGGCCATGCCAAGGTCCTTCGCATAATTACAGATGGTGAGTGTTAAATGCCTTAAAAGTGAATGACACTTCTTGGAGTAAAAAAATTTTAACTCTAGAGCTGCTCATGAGAACCACTATCCTTGAGATGTATGGAGGGGACAGAGGTGTAGGATGACAGAACTCTGCCCCACAGTTGAGTCCTGGGAAAACAGTCCCTGGTGATGGCAGAAGGTGGGGAAACCTTGGGATGATTTAGATATCATCCTTCCAAGCATAAAGATCAATTTCTCTTTGTCTCACTGCTTAGGTGAGCCCTTAATACAGGCAGACTCACCAGAGATTTTCCTCTAATTGAAACAAGTTGAATGAACACAGCCCTAAATGGTGACAGTGTGTTTGTACTTTCATGGGTTTGCTCTTTCCTCCTCTTCTATTTTGTCAAAAAGAACAGTGATGCTGACTGATTATGCAATTGAATTCCTATTTCTTCTTGCAAGAAGAGCTACCTACAAGCTTATTGGCCAATGTCCCAAAGTGCTGGTAAATCTTGTTGCAAAAGGGAGCAACCACTCGAGCAGGTAAGGCAATAAAAGTTCAGGCAGCATTTTTCTGGCTCAAGCAAGGCAGAGAAAAAAGCCACTGTGTATCAAGCAGGAAGATGAGAGCCATGCCAGCTATCAGTGAGGACTAAAGCATGCATTTCTATGACAAGCTAAAAACATACTGTGTGAAGAAGCATGGAAATATTTTTTAAAAATTTTACTTCCCTGTGGATGCCACTCTCACTTTTCAAACTTCATACTCATAAGATACAGTATTATTTATGAATGTTAATTTAAAAGGTCTTTTTTTTGTTTTTACTGATGCTTTGATGTTTCTGAAGATCTGCAGGTGTGCTGCACATTAAAGTCACAGACTCAGGACTGCACAGAATTCATTGAGAAGGCTGTCTCAAAAGCAATTCTACAGTTTAGTTATATTATTCACCCTCATGTTAACATAAGGATTTTGAAGAAGTCAAAAGATTTCAGCTATGGTTGTGGGAAGTCAGAGGCAACTGCACAAACTGCAGACTATCCTAGAATTAGCTGAGAACCTGCTTGGCCCCTGGCATAAGACAAATCAGCCCAGATGCTCATAAGGAGGCGTGCACAGGGACAAGGCTCCTGGAGTTACACATGCTGCTGCTCTGTCTTTCTTGAACAGTATCCTATTGCTGCCCCTTACTTAAGGACCCAAGTTCCTCCTTGACATATCTTATCTCTGTCTATATCTATGCAGGGGTTTTGAAAATAGATGCATCATCCTACTGCAGGTACATAAACGGATTGGTTGGATCGCCAGGTAATAAATGTAAAAGTCAGTCTTTGTGACACATAATCTAAATATTTACAGTTATGTTTCAGGTTTGCTTTTAAACAATCTTCTGTGTAAACGGAACAGTGTTCATGGAACTGTACAGAATATTGTGTGAAAACTGCTGGTAGCTTTTAACCACAGGTTCTTGGACTAGGAAAAAACATTTGCAGAATAAGTGCATTCAAATAATTTTCAGTGATTTTTACATTGAGTCATCCCTGTCTACACTGACTTTTTCTCTGAAAATGGTTCTGATGTTGTTATACCTGTTCACTGTTGCAATATATTTAATATATCCAGAATAATTTAGTATTGTAGGATTTACTATCGTATATGTCTGCTCAAAGGTGTTGGATGTGAATCTCAAATCACAGATACAGCTATAACTCAAAGCTTCTCAATGCTTCTAAAACCAGAAAAAATGGGAAGCTTTATGTTGGGTTGTATTAATGTGATATTCAGCTATTGGTTGCTGTGTATACTTCTTTTCATGGAGGCAAACTGTTGTGCAGAAGCAAAAATTCTACACAGAGAAACAGACTGAGCTGGAGAGCACAAGCATAGTGGTGGTGAAGAGAAAATGCATAATCCTGTTTCATGCCCATTTGCCGCTTGAATTTCCCTGTGCTGGCTCAAAACCCCACACAGCAGGCACTTTCAAAATTGACTGTCCTTTCAGGGGGTCTTGTGTAATAGTACTTAAGTAGGCTTTTCTGAGCTGAATTATCTGTTTTGATTTTATGTTTGGCTTCAGCATTCATATAGCTGTCTCTCTCGGCTGAAAAGCTCAATTTCCCTACCAGTCACGCTCTCTTTGTACCCTTTACCCACTACAGAACTTGGCAACCTTAGGCAGCCTGCTCCTGGCAGCTGGATTTTCCTTCTCTGCCAGGTTCTACTCTTTGGAAATTCTTTAAGCCAAATAATTGCCTGGGAGGTTAAAAGAGAGAGTCTGAAGTTTCTTTACAAATTTAAATCAAGATGGTCAAGCTAACAGACCTCCCCTGTATATTCTGTGAAATGTATAAGACCAAGCTGGTTATATGACTTCTGTCTGCTACCTGATCCCAGATGCAGGTTTTGCTTCTTCCAGCAGTTCTGGTCCTGAGAGATTAAGACAGAGTGACCACAGTCTATTTGCTGCTGAATGTAAAAAGAGCTTCCAGAAGCAATAAGCTTGCTCTCACAGCACATTGTCCCAGGAACGCTACATGGTATGTCTATGACTTTCACCATTGTGCCTTTGGAATTATTAATTTAATGAAAAGGAAGCAGTTTTATTTTCCTCAGAGATCACAATCTGTCTTTACATAAGAGGACAGATCTTGATAATAGCACAAATGTGCTTTGCAAGGGTACTTTAACATGAGGTCTGCTAAAGTACTTCTAAAAATTTGATAAAGCCACATGACTCTGAGAGAAAGAGGAGTCAATGCACTCTTTTTATTGCAGGAAACAGTCCACTGATATGAGACAGTAGCTTGCAAAAACTCCCTGCACATTTGGAGCAAACCCATTACTTCCCTTTGTAAATATGGAAATCTTGGGCTCCAATGCTTGTCCCGAACATAGCTCATGTGTTTCTGAATAAATGAAAAGAGGAAAACTAAATACCATTGTAAATAGAAACCAGATGCCACTCCTCTCAGTAATTTCTGGAAAGCACCCTTAGTAAGGATGTCACTGTCAGGCTGCTTTGTACTTATTCCTTATTATCCCATAACTCCTGGGTTTCTTTTCTGCACTCCTCATGCCTGCAAACACCATGTCCCACCTTCGTCATCCCAAACCCGCTGCGCCAGGCCAGTGATACCTGGAGCTGGGGAACATGGTATTTTACTAGGAATTAAATCTCATGATGCAAACAGTCAAAGACTTTGGAGCACCTGAAATGCAGGATTCCTGCTGGCTAAGATGGCATATAAAAGGATGCTGCCACTTGTTCTATCAGCTCTCTTGAACCGAACACGTGTCTGATTTCTTTAACTTTAAAGCAACATGGAAGCTATTTTGTCCAAATAAGAATGGCATTACAAATCCTTTGCACTAAAAAAACTTCTAAACCAGTATTTTAACATGTAAATCAACTCAAGAAAAACCTTGGATGAAATCTTCCATGAAACCAATTACATAATATAGCTGATATAATACTAATAATATAGTTACTTGTTACTAATTAATGCCTAATTAACTTCTAATAAAAAAAAAGAATTTTATTAGAAGGGCATCTAACAAAATTTTTACCGGTGTGACCTCACTTAAAGTCTGATTTAGCTACAGAAAAAACTCTTTCTAATTTGTTGGACAAGAGCAGCAGTGGCTTTTTGGAGAACATATATGGCCATATATTTCCAAAAGAAAATGCAGTTTTTTAGTGTAAAAAACACCATTCAAATATCTTTTTCTTATTTCAATTTGTTTCTAAATTTCAACGGACTAATACTGCAATACTTATATTTAATTGGCAAACGGAAAGATTTGCCAATTAATCAAAAAAGTATAAAAAGGTGAAACTTAGTACGGAAAAGGCGGTTCAAACGCAAGCCGAGAGCTCCATCTGGTGCTGGGTTGCGGCAGGGCAGAGACTCAGCCTCCGCGGAGCCCTGGGGTGGTTAATCACTGGAATAATTTTAAGTAATACCTACAGATAGAATAAAGCTTTTATTATCTTCCAGTCAATTTATTTTAATTTTCTTCTTTTATTTGTTTGTTTTGTTTTTGACCTGGCATCTTGAGGTCACTACTAGCACTTGCATGATATTCTTCTATCTTGAAATGTATGAGAAAAAATTTCCTGTGACATAACCCAAACCTCTCCTGGGCTTCACCATCTCTTCAGTTTATTTCTGCATTTTCATGGGTGAAGTTCTATAGTAAAAGCTGCAGCAGACAGATATTCTGTCTAATATTCTCATGCTCTGTATTCACCAGCATCTCTCTCCTCTGCCTTTTGGTTTCCCAGTACCTCATTTAATAAGGACACATTGATGACAGTGCAGTGTTGCTGTCTGCCAGGTTCAGTGCAAAACTGAGAATCCTCTCTACTTGTGACAGAATCCAGAGAATCCTCTCAACCAGTGACAACCTCCTTTAATTCTAAAAAGTGAGTAGAAGGCTGACATACTCTGATAGTCATCTTAGAAATATATACAATTTATAGCAAAATGAATTGTAGTTCGTGATCTATTAACCCCAACCGAGTAAATAGAGAAGGATAATCTGAATTTTAGAAATATGAATTATTCAGAAAGTGCTGATCTTATAGAAAGGAATGGAAAGGATAAGTGGAATATTTGAATGAAGTGTTTGCTCTCACAACAGGACTTGCAAGCTCTCGCTTGAGGTGGACCTTGTGGATAAGGACAGATTTATTTACTAACCATGTTATTTGTTGTTTTTCTGCACTGCATCTGACATGTTTAGGTCTGCATTGTGTCTGAGTGTGGCCCAAAAGATTTTTATGGTGACTTAGTCAGTACTGAGCTTTCTAGATTCATGCTTCACATACTTTCAGGGTGTTGGCCACAGACTGGCTCTAGTCCGTTCCCATGGACTTGCTGCCTGTTAGCAGCTGTGTCACACTAAATCACTGGGAGGAAATTCTTTTATTTGTTTACATCCCAAACTAAACCCACTCAAGTAGGATGTCCTCCAAGTCCTGTTGGGTTGGACTAGCTGTTTTTGGAAGGTCCCTTCCATTCTTTGCTTCTAAGAAGTGCTCTGAGGTAGCTTTGGCATGTCCATCACAGGGTGGTAAGTGGGGATGCCTGTGAGAGTTACTTAAAAAATATATTTCTTTTGGGAACTAAAATGCTAATCTATGAACTAAATTGATGCAGAGATAGACCTTCTACTGGAAAAAGTCAGCACTTCATTCCATAAACAGTATTTTTTAAACTTTGCTAGGCATAATGCACTGCAGAGTGCATGTTAAAGTGTATTTTAACTCTATTTGTATTCCAAAGGGCAGACATGGATTCGCTTTCTCACTCTGCACTTTGCATGCTCTTTCCATGTTATAATAGAAAACAAATAATATTCCCTGGAGATGTTTTACATTAAATTTAAGCAATACTCAGCTTGAGAAGAGAGATGGAGCTATAATATTTAGTAGAGATGGATCACCTACCCCTGAAAACAGGATTTTGTCTCTTTGAGCTCAACCTTCCTTAGAGCAGAGAGCAAGCATTTTAACAGAGGCTCTTCTCCCTTTCTTCCATCTTAAAGTAAATAAGGGCTTGTGATAGCTCTATATACCTATATACACTAAATTTTGACAGATCCTGGGGACAATAAAACATAAAATAGTAGGAATAACATTCAACAAAATGAATGGAATAATTATGAATACATATGCTTGATAATTATTTCTATTATCAGAATGGAAAGTGTCTTGGTCCTATTATTAATTGCTTTCCCATCCATTCCTTTAATTCCAGAATAAATATTACAATATTACAATATAAATATTACATTATTACAATATAAATCTAGAATTGTTTCCCTTTTCTCCTCTATAATTCTTATCAATCTACTTTTTATGCCAATAACACAGGTTGAATGATATACCATCTACTAAAATGCAAACACAAAGCTTTCCTGTGTCAGATACACTTACAAACTCAGAAACCAAGCTATGATTTTATCCTATAGGTTTCATTAAGCCTAGTGACAGCTTTAGGTAAAGGAACATAAATTTTTCCATTTCTTAAAATGTAAAGAGTTCTGGAATTGCCAAATCTGGAATAAGGTTGAAGGAGAAGGGGCAATAAATAAGAGCTTTATGGATATTTTGTGTGATGTTCAAACCGATGTCTCTGCACGGAAGTAACCCCTGAAGTTGCCTCTGATAGAAAAAAAAAAAAGTAGACGATCAGCTGGGCAGAAGTGTCTCTGTGCAACTCAGCAGAGAAAAAACATCTACAGTTGTACAAGCAAGGTGATGGCAATAAGAATTGGAGGTTCAGTTTACCTCATTACTGGACATTATACAAGAAAGAAAAATTGTGTAGAACATAAAAAAGAGGAGGAAAAATAATTCAAGACTTGAAGATTATTTCTTACAGCCAAGAAGGTCAATCTATTTGCTTCATCAATAAGAAGGCAAAGTTTTTCCTCAGAAAGGACTAAAGAAGATTTTAGTAAAGACCTTTTCAATACAGAAAAGAAAAAGAGTAATAGGAATTAATGAATGGAAACTGAAAATGGGAAAATTTAATTTTGCAACATAGCAGAATGCAAGCAGTGAGAGTGAATAGCACTGAAACAAACTGCTAAGAAAGAAGTGAATTTTCCATAATTTTTTTTTTATGAAGTGATGCCTTATGTATTGTTCTTCAGAAACATAATTGTTTCTGTGAATAGTAATTTTGCCTCCAACTGAATGCTCTGATTTATTTTTCCTTTGATTCATATCTTCTATTATTTATTTCTTTTTTTACTTGTTACTCATTTATAATAGAAGTTGAAAAAAATTGTATTTTATAAAGACGGAAAACGAAAACATTGGGCTAAAGTAGTTGTTTGGGCTATGGATAGAAAAGAATTTGTAAGAGATGCTGTATAAAAGGAGTTATGTATACCTTAAAGCTTTCCTCTGAGGAATGGGATGTCTGGAAGTTAAACTGGAAGCACCAACTGTTGAAAACTTCTTTAAGTCTATGTATTGAAATGAAATCTTGTCACAATTTTTCTCCCTGCTAACAATTTCCCTTAACTTCTGTGTGAGAAGTATTGCTGCAGCCACCTAAATTGAGAAACCAGAGTGGATGGAATAGAGAAAATGTTCTTGAAATTATTCAAGATTATTCTTCAAATGTAGGAGTTGATGTGACAAAGTCACAGTTGGTCTGGCCTATGATAGAAAACCCCACTTGATTTTGAAAGGATTTTTGTTAAAGAATTTTTACTTCAAAGATCATCATCAAGTAACAGCAAACTACAAGAGCAGAAAATTGATTGACTTGTTTCTACCAATGTTTCCTCTCATTTTGGATGACATAGATATGACACCTGATATTTATATTCTATGATATTTTCAGTCTTTATCACAGCAACAAATCTGTGCCAGAAGATCACAGACCATCTCTAACTGTTCTCAGCTTTGCCTTCAAACAGAAGACAAGAGAAATTGTTAGCTGACCTTGGAGATACTCAGATATTCATCAAATAGTCTCTGTCTCCTCAGAGTGGATCAGTGTGTGTTCATCAAGATATGTGCTAGTCCAAGACACTACTTACACACAGTCTTCAATTTCGGAGAATGGAGAAAATGCCTCATGTGGAAACAAGTTACAGCATATGTATCTTTCATTATTTTCTGTGGAATATCTCCTGCAGGTTGTGCACAACAGCAAAGAAGGAACAAATGGAGTCATTATGCCTATTCACTGGAATATTTGCTCTTTGGTGTACTGTGTGTTTTCTGATTTTAATGCCCTGTGGCTGTGAAAACAGATACAGCTTTCTCAGCTGTGAGAGAACTCTGCACTCTATTTAGGGAGCACTGCGCCCTGTAGCATACTGGGTCATTTCTGCCATGGAGAGGAAACTCTTCTTGAACTGCTGCTCTCAAGGGTTGAATTTCTGGAAATCCTGTACCTCCCACTACAGGGTCTGAAGTCTCTCTCCAGTTCTTTAGTAGGACTAGATGCCTCCTCAGACTGAACTGAGTCTTTCACATGGACCAGGAATTCAAGCCACCTGCCAATTTTGCTGCGTCCATCAGTGCATCCATAGAATTCATTTGAAGAAAAAGACATTGGCCGGTGGGGAAGAAGCTGAATATTTCACTTACACCATTGATCTGAATTCACTGGCCAATGAACAGGGCAGGTCTGCAGTTCTGGCATGATCTCTAAGTCTCAATCTGCTGGTATAACATCCGTCTGGTTTAAGTTGTGTAAAGTAGAAGAAAGATATCCTGCTCAGGCACTACTTATCTGGATTTGGGAAACTCTTCACTGATTTGAAATTGACCTTGTTCAACAGTCATGTGTAGTGTTCTCTTGTATATTTTTGAAATGTGATTAAAACACTGTGCTTTTAAGAAGCAACAAATTTCAAATGCTTAAAGACAAAACCAAGATCTACACTGATAAAATACTGATGCAAGAACAGCTATACCAAAGTCAGAATGATGGCTGGAAGTGAGAAGAATACATTGCATCTGTCAAGTACTTAGACCCAGTATCCTATCTCTAGCCAAGAGCAGAACCTTAGGAAAGAACCTGTAAGAACTTTCTTTTTATGATGACTCCAAGATGCCAGGGTTTGGAATGAAATGCTGCAACTCAGGTAGGCTCTACTTCCATGCCTTTGTCTCTTTGCTTTTAACATCCATTTGAACTTTTAGCATAAAAATAGTCTTTATTTGGTGATGAGCTCTATGGCAAAACTGCAGATTAAAAGTTCTTATTTAAAAAAATATGTTAATAGTTAATTCAATTTAGTAGTTCCTAATTCTGAAAAGAATCAGTAAGTATTCAGCAAATTTTCAGAACTATAAACAGTGAATAAACTTTCACTAGCCATTTTCTTTGCTGCCTTTCTACCTTTCTACACTACATAGTGTCTTTTATGTCTATATCTGTATCATCTGAATCTATGTATCTATCTATGTATCTATCTATATCTATATCTATCTATCTATATATCCCTTTGTCCAATCCAAGAGGTTTATCTGGCCTTGTCTACTTTCCTGGAAGTGGAACAAGGTAATTAAACACTGGCACTGTCGTATTACTCCTAGAGCCATTCTTGTTCTAACCCCTTGCTTAAAATCATCACAGAAGTAAAATGGCTGCACCATCATGAACAGAAAGAAACATATAGTTAGCTCAGTAGAATGCTTGGTTTGCACAATAATTCAATTTAAATTCTTTGATATTTTAAGAAAGTGAAACATGCACATGAAATTCTTATCCTCTCTTTATAAATATTTCATTCTATTTAAATTTTTTTTAGTTAAAAAAAAGGAAAAGATCCAAGGGAGGCATGTTCCCTTGGAATTACGGCCAAAGATGTGTTATTTTGTTGGCATCTTTTAGAAATGTTTGAGTTGCATGTTAAAGCAAAATTGTGCATCAGCAGAATTAATGCTGGAAATGTTACAGGTCTTTGTGACAGCCACTATGCTATCTTGTCATGATAAAAATAAGTTGGAAAGATGGTTTTGGTAATTGGTCACAAGGACCAACATCCAAAGATAAAAGGGTCTCTTTATGTACAGGGTACATTGCCCCAAGCTGGTACTACTGTGTAATTTTTTCAGATTTGAATTCTTGCGTTGACAGGTTTTTCTGAAGAACTGCATTTTTGATGCTAAATGTTACAGAAGCTCCCATAGAAGGCAGCTAAGGAAAGATAGGGGCAGGCATGATAGAGAAAACTGAAGACAGAAGAGCCTAATGGAGCACAAAATGAATTTTGTCTGCCAGGGGCAGCATTTGGAGACAAGGAAAATTTACAAGTATTTTGAGGCTACGAAATTTGGGACCTTTAGGGCTCTGTCTTATAATCAACATGGTTGCTTAGTCCAATTATACAAAACATTTCAGCCAACTAGTTAACACCAAATGACAATAGAAATAAGACAAAGGACGGAAAAATTAATGAAGAAAAGTGAAAATGAATCTGGTTGGAATAGCCATATTTGCAAGCACAGTCATATACAAGGACTCCAAAAATTTCTAATAACTGTAGATGTTTCCTTCTTTTTCTCATGCTCTTTTTTTCAGACATGACTGAAGAGATGCTCAGTCTACATGCAAGAACCTTTCTTTCTTCAGCTGTTGGGAAAGCAGTGAAGACAAAAAAGTTATACTGAGGGCATTTAAAAAGCTACTAACTAAAGTTTAGAAACTCTGAGGCTATAATGGGACATCAAAAAAAACCCCAAAAACTGAACAGCTAGTAGCCTGAAAGGATTAAAAAAAAAAAAAAATTAAGTAAGGAAGAAGCATTACTTAGTCCTGGGAAGAGAGGGAAAACAACTTATACAAGGAGGAAAGACTGAAGGGAGCATAGAAGAAGGAGGGACAGAAACTGAGGGAAGAAAGATTTAATGTATAGAGACTAGCAGCACAGACAGATCTGGCACCCTAAAAAAAGGGGAAAAAACAAGGAAGAAAAGGACACTGAAAAGTAGCAAAGAACACAAAAAAGAGTAAACCAAGAATGAATACGACAGATAACATATTCTAGTTTTCCCTGAAAGCAATGCATTACCATTCAGAAGTGTTACTATCATAAAATCAAGACCACAGTGATTTAGCACAAACTTATGTACATCAGCATTCTTTTTCTTCTGGTTGCAGTTATAACTGGCCTCTTATTGACTTAATGTTTTATTTTGGATGGAAACTTGGACCTCAGAGCACTGGTCCAACCAGCTCCTGCATTTAATTTGAAAGTCATTTTAGAATCTACCTCGTTTGCCCTGGTGATGTCATGCAGCAAATTATTTCCTCAGGAACTAGTTAATTGTGGACTAACCGTCAGTTTTGAGTATCTGGCTTTTGTTATTGCTATAGCACAATTTTAATGTATGCAGGTCAGAAAGACTTAAAGAAAACATTTACAAACATTACTAATGTCAAATGGCTCTCCTCCTTTCCTAAAGTTTAATGAAAACATTCTTAATATTGATTTTACTTTGCATAAAAGTTTTCTGAATCAGTAAAATCCAGATACTATAAGCATATCTTTGTTACAGTAACATGGCATTGCCTGGCATCATTTTGAAATATTTATGGCTGCTACTGTGCATTTATCATCATAGCATATTTGAGTTTCTTTTGAATATAACAGTAGCTTTCAAAATCTTGACTTGGAGGAAAATCAGAAATATCCTGTTAGATACATGTACATATATAGGTATCTCATCTCATCTTTAATTCTATTTTACAACTTTGATTTAGATATCCAGAAAAGAACCAATAAGAACATGGTAGATTTTTCATGATAGCAAAGAAGTTTTATAACCACACTTGGTCTTGCCATTCATTTAGGGATGTAAAAGAATGAAAGGGCAGAGTTTATAGGGCAAACCCAACCTAACAGAATTCTAGCTCCCTTTATTGATGAAACCAGAAAATAGGATCTTCCCAACATTTTTTTTGGCACATGGAATAAAAACAGGGCTTGGGAGAAGAATGGATGAATGAACCAGAGAACAGGCTCTATTTTTCAGTGAAAATCCATTGTCTGTGTGAGCAGAGCTCATGCAAAACCCCACCAGTCCTGCTCCCATCTCACTTGTCCCCTTTCTGATTGTACTTGAAAGGCATTTTTGTCATCAACAGCTGAAATCCTAACCTGCAGCACCCTTCATAAAGGAGTCATGGATCAGTTGGATGTGTCTTACTCCAAGCTGTTTAGAGAAAGTTTTCTGGCAAAAGTCATGAAATGTCTCTGTCTCACTCTCAAATTTTTTTCTAGACAAGGTGGTAAACTGGACCCTAAGTGTAATCTGTTGTTTGCCAGTGCCATGTGCCAGGGCACTGATGGGCAGAGGAGAGCCCTGAGGAGCTGGAGACTGGCACTGCTGAGGAATTGCCTCAGCTGCTGCAAGATATTTGGAGCTGTAAGTCATGTGTGAAACTCCTTCCACCTTGGTGATAAGATCAGAAACTTAATTAAAAATCTGGAACTTCTTATTATAATTTCAGAGGCTAAGTCTTATACTTTTATAGGAAGATATCAATTTTACATATGGTGTAAAAAAGCAGGGCTTGGGAATTTCAGGGCATGAAAAGCAGCTTGCTGTTCCAGATGGTTTATAAAGTCTGACAACACTGTTTCACCCTGTAGAGCAGTTTTTGGAAACTATCCCCAGCTTACCAGCTGTACAAGAATGCAGTGACAGAAGGGAATACTTGACATATTTGTAAGCAAAATTTAAATTATTTCCTATCCTTAGGGGAACAGATAAGCGTCACCAATCTAATATGATGCTATTAAACGCCAGAAGAAAAAAGATGCAAGAGGGATCTCTCGCTTTATATCCGACCATGTTCTTGTTTCATTTGCTACTCAGGCCCTGTTATTGCTAATTAGACCCCTGGCTGCCAGAAAGGCTCCTCCTTTCTGCCCCACCCCGAGGGCAGAGGCAGGCACTGGGGCTGGAAGGCTCAATGCCTCAGCCTGGCTGACCACCGGGTGTCTCTCCACCGGGTGTCACTGTTCGACAGAAATAAACTTGGGAAGGCTGAAAACCTCCGGATACCTGCTCCACATGGATGCTAGAAGATGCAGATTTCATCCTAAAACCCCCTTCTCCATCTGGCCTCTCATTGGACGGAGTTTTAAAGGATATTTTGGAGTGGGATGAGTCTGTTTTAAATGGATTTTGGAAAATGCTTTCATTTTTAATAAAAATACCAAAAGAAGGGGGAAAATGAGAAAAATAAGGTAATTTCTGAGCATTTGAGACATGATGTGCTGCTAACATTTGTCAATAACACATATTTACTGGCATCATAATTCAAGCTGCAGATAAAAATAGTGATGAATGAATGTGGAAAAGCTGTTCCTCCAGATTTTCAACCTAAAATTAAATTTTTAGTGTTTTTCAGGCCAACACTAAGCCTACTGACACTTGTTAGATGTAAGACAAAATGTCAGATTTGAAATTGGCCCAAAATACAAAAAAGCTCTTAAAGAAAAACCTTCTTTTTAAAAGCTTAATGATGCTTGTCTATTTAAAAAAGAAAATATTTTGGTACCCTTAAGAAAGGGAATACACTGGTAAAACTTCAGAGTCTTTTATCCAGATGATGAAAGTAGGAAAAAAAAGTATTTTCTCTCTTAACAGATAATGTAACTGAATGCCATGCCCTTATAGTGAACAGTTGAGAAGTACAACCAATTAATTAAAAAAAGGGGTAGTAATCTAGAAAAAGAGGATAAATTAATCCCAGGAAAATGGGAAAATGAAGACAGTGCCTCAATAAAATGTACATTCTGAGTGGAGCAAAATCATTGAGTGTGATAGAGATCAAAGGATTTATTGCCTCCTGTCTAATAGAAATGGAAGGATTTATTGCCCCCAAACCTGCGGCTTCCAGAAGAATGTACTTACCCCAGTGTCTGCTAAATGTGGATAAATTCCTTCCCTCACAAGCTTTCTAAAATGTGGAAAGATTTACTTCCTTCTGAACAGTCTGCCTCAAATAAGCAGCTACAAATTATGCCGCAGATGGTGCATTTTCCTTCTCTTTAAGGAGAAAATTTCATGGAGGAAATCTAAAAGCAAGTAAACATTTTTACGGGTTTAAAAAAAGAAATACAACTTAGGCAGTAGCATAAAATATTATGTATCTACAGAGGCTGGTTAGAAAGACTTTTGAGGTAAGGTATTACTTGAAAACAAGGCAACATAATATGAAAATTCAAAGGCAAGTTCATCAAGCACATGGCTATTTCAGTTTATAATGAATTTGTTAGTATTCTAAAATAGTTGTGTAATGTAAGCATGATGATCTAAGGGTATAACCAAATTAAGATTTCCAGGGACTTAATACTTTGTCTACTTGCACTGCTGGGAAACCAGGCAAGACTTCAGACATCCATGATCTGCTTCAGAACCAAAAGAAATGGCAAACATCGAGCCACAATTTTGCAGCTTCTGTTTCATATTCAGGAAAAAGTTTGGGTGCCCGAAAGCAAGTCTGCATTTTTTCTGACTACATCAGCGGGCCAATAAAAGATATTTACTCTGCCCATAAATCATTCCTTGCTATCATTAAAATGTTAGAATATGTTTAAAGCTTTCAGATGTTACTGGTTGTTATGTAATAAAGAAGTTGATTATACATAAAACGCTGCTTATGTGGAATAGCAGCCAGGTTCAAAGAATCAGTAACTTCAGAGACTATGAGGATAAATGAGAACTTGATCAAAAAATTGAAGCCGAAGCTGAGCATTCCTACCAACTAAGCAATTTTGTCTGCTGTTGGGTTTTCCAAATCAATTCCCAGCTGCCAAGAGTTATTAAAAGCCAGAAAGGTGGAAGTGCACAGGAGACACACTTGGTCAGGGTTTTATTCTTTTAAAAACTCAAATTTGTACATGAATCCTGGAGTTGTGGACTGTGAAGCAGTTTCAGTGCTAGGATAGATCTCTAACAGAACAGCACCAAGATTCCTGGTCTCTGACTCCCACATGACTCAGACTTGAGCCTCATACACCTAAATGGAAGCACTGAAGGGGTAGCTTTCTACCTAATTCCTCCTCCGGGAGCTGCAACAAAAGTAGCTCATATCAAAATGTTAAATATTCACTGGGCCAGTGAAAAACCAAGAAAAAACCATTATTTGAATATTGAGAGCAATGACTGATTGCAGGCAGTAAAACAAATCAGTGAAGACAGGAAAGGACTGAGCACTTTTGAACATCAGTGTAGACCAAGGGAAAGGGCTGACACAGCTGAGGAGCTGAAAATTACAAAAGAGGAAATCCCCGGGCTTTCCATGCCTCAGGTGAGTATTCCTGAGGTGTCTGTCATTTCTTCCTATGTCTACTTCTTTCGGATTTAGAGTGGTGCTTCCCAATTCTGTGCCCTCACCAATATTCTCCAAACCATACACTACTGTCTTGCTCCCCCTGCTTTCCTCTCCCCCTCCCCTGAGGGTGACAGGAGAGCAGAATTGGAGACAAAAAAGGTGAAGACCATGGATTAAGATTAGAACAATTTACTGGAAACAGCAATGAGATAAGAAAAAGAATAGTAAAGCAACAATACTAATGACAGAGTGCACAAGGAAAGGAACATTATTGTTCCCCCTGGAAACCCCCAACAATAAGCAACCCTTTGGCACGAACTGGGGCCATGCTACTCTGACTAAAAAGAAGCTCTTGTCATTGGAAAAGACTCCCTGTCCCCCATCCCTGGCAATGACATGACTCCTTGGATAACGGGAGGTTAGTACCTATAGGCTACTGTGCATATCAGCATATGGGAGCAGCAAAGATGTCAAAGTTGTCCAAGCATGAAACATGTGTAGAATGTGAATGGGAGCTGGAAGAGACAAACAGATCTTTTCTGCCATGGAGATTTGAAACAGAAATATGTTTCCTCAGAAAAGTATTTTTGGTATCACTTACTAGAAAGTGCCCTGGGGCCTAGTTCTACTTGTCTTTTCCTTCTTACTTGTGCTTTTGTGAGATCTGATTTTCCTGTGAAAAGCACTGATAACATGAAGCCTTAAAAAAAAAAAAGTTATAAATACAGGAGGAAAGATGTAATTTGCCAGTAAGTGTAGGCACACCAAAGAGCTCCATAGGGCTAATCTATCCTGCTAGCCTTTTAGTCACAGCCCAAGAGCTCTAAACTAGTACATGAACTAGTTTGTGAAGAGCTAGCACAGATATCACAGAGCTGCCTGGCAGTGTAAACCTACCCCTGGAGCAATGGGATGATGCTATCCCATTCCACTGCTCTCATTGGTACAAGGACATCTATTATCTGAAGAAAAACAAATAGGCACAATTCCTACTTCCAATTCATGTGCTGCCAGTCTGAACACATACCCTTATTGTGCATAGGTATTGTGGTAAGCAGTCTCCACACCATGCTGTGTTAGCTTTGGCACTTCATTATAGACATCCACAGATGAATAGAAGTGACACTGAAGAAGCATTTAGAAAAGCAAAAGCTAATATTTGCTGGCTGAATTGATTGTTTATGCTCTGAGCAGGAGTGGTGACACCTGAAATCCTATTGTTGTGTAGGGAGCAGTCAATCAAACTTCCGGAATCTCCACTGTGATGTGTGGTGGATCGCCCTGGTTGGCAGCCAAACTCTCACACAGCCTCTCACATCCTGCCTTTCCCCAGCAGGGACAGACACAGGGGATAGGAAGAAGGAGACTGAGAAAACTCACAGGCTTTTTAGATCTCTTGTGGCTCAAATACTCAAGAAAAATATGTGTTGAGGTAGGAAGGAATCATAAGAAATCTGGACAACAGTGTACTTGCCCAGCTATGCAAAGGCGAAGCAATGGCCTCACTCCTGCATTCCACACTGACCACAGCTCCCAAGTTTGTGTCAGTGTGATCACAGCCAACAGGGACAGCTCAGTGGGTGGCTTTGGCCTGTGGTCTGTTAGAAAATAATGTCACAGCCATCCTTGTTTGGCTTTAGCACTCTCTTTTGATCTCCTGACAACCTTGGTTATCCATTTTCCACAGGCATAGTCCTCCCAAAACCCATTAGAAGCTCAGTAGTGATGAGCCATCTCCATTTCATACAGCTTCCTTGTCCCTCCTGCAGCTCATGTGAAGCAGACCTCTGCTGCAGCTCCTGCAAGTGGAGCTCTTCCCGAGGTGCTGGCCTTGGTGGGCCACCATTCTCAGCATCCTGGGCAGACTGATATGCACATGGCCTGGTGTAGGGCTGTGAAAAGCACAGGGGTGTTCAGAGGGCAGGGGGGACCTATCAATGTGAAATAAGAATCCCTCCCTAGAACTTTGCACCTGAATCACTACCTTTTGTAGCACCAAGTATACAGCTTGATAAATGCCTTCATCTCTAAATGCAAATAAGAATCAGATTTGAAAAAAATAATGCTTTAAAACCAACATGTGGAGTTATCTTCAAGCTGCTGTGTAATATTAAAATTGAGGAGAAATTGCATTTTGGAAGATTACATTATGTAGGTTTATTTGTGTCTATACACATCCCTGCTATTGTGTGGCTGTGCTTGTGTCTGTATATATACACATAGACACATAAACATTTCCAATCAGAGCAAGGCAGAAGCTGAATTTCAATACAGATTGTTTTTCAACTCAATAAGCTATAGTGAGTTTTTAATTTTTGAATGATAGATTATTTTAAAAAATATATTTCTCTCAGCCTGCGTGAGCACACTAGAAAATTTTGATGACAACTGTAGTCCAAATGGCAAGGTCCTGTTACAAGGAATTCATCACAGATGTAGTCCTTAGGCCAAATTATGACCAAAAGAAGACTGAAAATAAAATGTTAAGAAACAGCTGATACATTTTAATTTATGAAATGCAAACTGGGCACGATCAGTAGGTTCTGACATATATTTACTTGCTAGTAGCACTGTGGGGCAATGCTGGAGCCATTGGTGAAAACTTTCAGCTCCAATCCCCCTCCCCTTTGGCAGCTGTTGAACATCATTTCTCAATCAGGTCCATTTCTCCAGCATGTCAGTGAGCTTCAAAACTTTCCTCCAGATGGCTATTGAAGCTGGGAGCAATGACTGCAAGCTGCATATTAAATATCTAAGCTCCTTGCACAAAGCTTGGGCCTGCAAATTCATGCAACCTTGTTTTTCCTGAGAGGCATCAGTGGTGGATACAGCTGAGGCAGGGAGAAGGCAGGATGAAGTGTGTAGGAACAGGGCAATGACAGCAATGGCATATCAAACCCATGAAAGTGAAAAGATTATCATTGATTTCTACAGGATGTGTAGCAGGTTCAACACAGTATGTTACTTCAGAGAGGGGCTGGCCTTCCAGGCTGTGCAGAGCCTCTTGCCTCCAGAGCATCCCTTGGGACCCTCTGCTCCATGGCACACATGGCCATGCAATGCTGTCTCTGCCCAGAGTATCCCTGTTTTCTGTGAATATTGCCAACTTTTCAGATGCCTGTAGCAAAGAGTATGCATCTTTTTCTGCTCTTGTCATGACTTTTGTCAGTAAGAGAGAGACAAAGAGCCCACTTTGTATTTTCTCAGGAATGGTGATTGTTATTTTACTTGTACTGCAGAGTCCTGGTTCCTGAAGGTATTATGTAAGCAAAGACCAGTTTTTTATCACTACATTTTCCTTAACTTATTTTGTAGGATCTTATCTCAGGATAAGATTCCTTGTAGCTGATCAATTAAATTTCTCCCTGCTAACTGTTAAATGCTGTTGATCATTTATCTGCAGATTGTGATGTGAGTTTAGGCACTTGAATCACACATGGATCTCTAAATGTGGAAACATAACATTAGGTGTTAAATTGAACCACCCTCACTTCTTCAGAAGCTTTCTTGTGACTGTTAAGCAGTATTTTTTCATATCACACTTGTATTCTCTCTCTCCATTTCACCCCTTCCAAACAACCAAAGTAGACAAGTAGCACCAATAATACTGACTTCCATCCAGTTGTGTGCTCACTTACAGCATATCCTTGCCCAGTCACTCTGATTATAGAGGACTTCTGAATTTCTTCATCATAAATTGAACCTATATTAAAAATACAGCTTGTCAAAGGTGTGGTGGGACATCTTCCCTCCAGTGTGGATCTATGATTTTCTGTGCAGTGTGTCCAATTTCCCTCTCTCTAAAGCATGTGGTGTTGGGTGAGTCTTGGCTACCTGAAAATTTTGTCTGAAGCTTAAAGATCCAGAAAGGACAGAAATCTCTACTCTAAAGTGAAAGATACAGCGGTAGCACCATCTCACAAGGTGAGTATTAGTTCCACTCATGTTGTGTGGCTGTTTAATAGTGTTGTGATCAAACCCAGTTAACTTCAGGGAATGTTCAGTATTGGGGTTGTGGTTCTCATATTTTCACCCCAGGGTCTCCCTGGGGATGCTGACTGGATATGACAAAATTCTACCGAAACAGAGAAAAGATGTCCAAATCTGAAGGAAAGCTTGCATATCCAAATATTTCTCTGCCTTATTTTGTTCCCCACCCCCCTCAGCTGAATTAGTGATCCATTATTTTTCCTACAACTCTTAGTTTTGTGAAAAAATTATGTCTTCATAACAATCAGCTCACAACCTATGTTCCCCGAAGGACAGGCAGAAGAGTAGATAGTATACAGGCACTTTGGTGCCTCATAGCTTGCATATTATTTATTCAGTTTCTCTTAATTATCACTATTTTATTTGTAGTGTTTGTTTTTTAGAAAATATTTTCCTCCAAGTAGGAATCTGATTCAAGCCAAAACCTTATGGGGAGACAAGAAGAATGCCTCTGGGGTCACGCTAACTTAGAAGAACAAGAAAACCATGCAGTTTATGCAAATATAAGATTAATAACACCTATGATCTGAGATCTAAACTTCAGCTCTTGTTCTCTAAATAATTTAGGAATTCAAGAAACAGCAGACACATTATGTCTGGTAGTCCTGGGCTGCTACAGATTTACTGAGTAGATCACAGTGATCCAGGAGTCCTTTAGTCAAATTATTAAAATCTGTGTTTATGCTAAGAGGTAGCCCATGTTTCCTTTAGGTTTGAACTACTGCTCCCCAAGAAGAGCTCTGAGTAATTTCTGACAAGTTGTTACACTGCGATGAATTTACTGTATTCTGATACTTTTTGGGTCTTATGTAGCCCCAGAATAATTTATTTGCCTGTATCAAGAATCAACACAGCCATTTTGATCTTGCTATTGAATCTTAAAGCATATTATGTAGAGGCAAAATCACTTTTAGGATGGACAAATAATGTACAAATATTTCCTATGTTGCAAAGCAACATTTCTGAAATTCCCACCCTTTCCTGAAGCCTAGGAAGGCTGGACCAGACTAGGAAGACCGACCAGCTGGCTACCCACACGAACTCTCTGGTGGTGATGAAGAAGCCTGCTGGTTATCCTGCTAAACCATTTGGAAGTGACAGCTTGCAGACTCTTGGGATGCACAGATACACGAGAGTGGTGTTCAAGCCTCTTGGAAGCTGGTAATGTCCAGATGAGGGAGAGAGGGGATGAAGTGCAATCTGTGGTGTGGGAGAAAAGTGAAAGTCCTAGATATCCAGCCAGGCTGTTCTGTGTTTCCTTCTTTCTATATCTACTCTGTTGTATATCAAACATGAGAAGAACACTTCATACCACAGACACCTAAGGGGTCTCTAAGGGGAGTACCAATCACTGATCTCTGCAACCATGTTCCTTGTCAAAGACACATCCAAAACTTGGCTAGCTCCTCTATCCTCAGCATTCAGACTGAGGCGTTTATGTTGCACAGGTAGCCTTGAACCTCTCAGGTCAATCCTGTGACAGGCTCAGCAAGAATCTTTTGGGCACTAGGTCAGTTCTACTCAATCCATTCTTTCAAGTGACTGGAGAGCCATACCAAACTGATTTGTAAGCAAGCCTTCTGTCTTGAATATTATCTGACATCCTGTGCATTTCTGATCCCTCTAAGTTCTCAAAAGACAGAAAACTTATTAGAGATTTGTTTTGTGTGGAAAGGAGACTCAAAAGGAAAGCAAAAAACCCAAAGGGAAATCACAGAATCATGGAATCATAGAAAGGTTTGGGTTGGAAGTGACCTTAAAGATTATTTATTCCAACCACTCCTCTTGCCCTTCACCCTTCTTCCACCCCCCTGCCCTTCCCCCCCTCCACCCATAAAGGACAGGGGTGCCACCCCCACAGAGCAAGTCACTCACAGTTCCATCCAACCTGACCTTGAACATTTCCAAGGATGGGGCATCCACAGCCTCTTTGGGCAACCTATTCCCATTCCAGCTTCATTACCCTCTGAGAAAATTTCTTCCTAACATGTAATCTAAGTCTCTCCCACTGTAGTTTAAAACTAGGCAACAAACATAAACATGACCACAGAAAGAACTTTCCAAACATAAACTCTATTTTACCTAGACTCTTGAAAAAAAATACAATTATTTTCAAAGTCACAATTCTTTCTCATAAGCTAGAAAAGTGAGCCTTCAGCAGTGTCAAATACTTGCTCAGCACGTTTTAGGCACCATTTCATATTTAACAAACAAAAACCCTTAGAAATCTGGAGTGACCAGCTGGTATTTGCCTGCTCTAGCCTAATTAAGTAGGTCATATTTCCCAAGCCTCAATATGACCACAAAACACAAAATACATCTTTTATTTCTAGTATGAAATACTGTTGTTTTAACACAGTTTTAACTTCAATAGAAACAGCAATTTACTTAAGTGTTTGGTACAGCAGTTATATATTTATTTGTAGGGATAGTAGTTTGAGGTTTTTTTTCAAATGGGAAAAACAGCTTGTACTGCAAAGATGAAAGAATTCCTTTCTTCTATCCAAATGAGTGTTTTCACATGCTCACCAAAGCTAGTCTGGAGGGGAAAATGTAGCAGAACCTGCTGTGACAAAGGAAGAAGTTGCTAATTCAGAAATTGCTAACGTAGAAAATAGACACCAGGACAAGTGATCTACCTAGAGATACATGTTAGATCTAAATGCAAAAAACTGTAAAAAAAATAAAGAAAAAAAATTAGGGATGCAGCCTCCTAAACTTCTGTAGAGCTCTAGTAGTATGTGAATTTTGGGTTGTTGCACACCTGGTGTACTGGATGATGCAATGTCATCTAGTGCGAAAATAATTAAGCATGTTCAAATCACTGCACACTGACATAATGTTTGAATAGGTAATGCTAAAACATCTCTGTCACACAGGTAGGTGATGCTCCCTAGTGTGCTGTTTGCTAACTGCAAAATGTAGGAATTGCCTACACAAGACAAGCAACCCTATCATCAGTGCCTCCTTTTTGTTTGGTTTGTTTTTGGTTGTTGTGGTTTGTTTTTAGCTTTGACTGAGCATCAGGTGACTCTGAGCACTCGCTCAGGTTTTGTGCTTGCAGATGTGGCCAATAAAGAGTGCTGGAGCCCTGAGGGGTGTGTGAACACTTAGCACCGAGTGCCGGAGTGCCTGGCTTGCCTGCCTGGGCACGCAGCAGATGGAGCACTTCGCTCACATAACACACACCACTGGGCCAGCACAAACTCTGCCAGTGTAAATTATCCTCAGTGCTAGACTTTTGGTGCTGTCAGTCTCCTAGTGGGCTTTGTTTTCATTTTTGTCACTGGACTCTGTAGGCTCACAGTCTAATTGATACTATTTTAATGATGTTGGCAAAACCAAATGTGCTTGTAAAAGCTTGTAATGCTTTTGCACTTTACAGCAATATATTACTGCAATTTGTTCAAAGAATAGTCTAAATCTGTTCATTTTCCTCCTAAAAGGATGAAATGTTGAACACATTCAGAGCTTTAAAAGTTTACGTATTTTGTGGAACTAAATCATAACATAGTGTTTGGAAGTGGGTCTTTTGTCAGTGTTCCAGAGCTGCTGAGATATTTTGCTGGTGAGTTGCAGCTAGTGCTGTTAGAAATATTGCAGGCTTTAAAAATGGAAAATTAGAAGCCCATTATACAGCTTTCCAAAAAAGAAAAAAAGACCCAAACATATGCCAGCACTGTGAAAGGCAGTTGTTATACTACTAGACAAATTAAAGCAAATTAGAAAGAGAAAAAAGGAGCATGAAAGGTGGACTATGGCACAGATAAAATCTGAAATAAAAGCATCCAAGAAAAAATGAGACAGAAAAATAATGAAAGGAACATTCATACTAATTTAGGGAAGGAAAGGAACAAAATTCAAAGTGACAAGACTGTGATTCCAAAATGCCTTTCCTCTCACATCTTTCAGGCTGCCTAGTGGCCCGCTGCTGTGAGTCATGCTTGCTGCCTTCTGGCAATTCCCTGAAGTGCAATCACCTATGATTACTGCATGCATTCAAGTATTCTCTAATCTTGAGCCTTGTCCTATTAACTTTCACTGGTATATGAGACATGAAACTTGCTAAGCTGTTCTCCTGGATTTATGCACCTAAATTTAACTATTTTTTTACGACAAACAGAGCTGTTCAAACCTTGTCCCCTAGTTCTTGAAGTGAGAATTTGGTGAACTAGAGTCCAAAACATGGGGAAATGAAAAAAAGTCCACATTTCCTTTTCTGCTGCTTATTATCCTTAGACCTCTGACTGTCCCATTTCAAGTTTCCAGATGTCTTGTTCAAATCCATGGCTAATCGTAATTCAGAAATTATTAATCAAGACAGGAATTAAATCCAGACTCCCCTTCACTTTGGTCCTCTGTTGGTCTTGTTTGCAGAACAAACTGCACACTTGCTAGCCACTAGGATGAGATACTCCTGCACAATGTGACTGCAGCCCATTACTTCGTGAGGGCATCTGGAAAAAGAAATAGTGCCTTATATTCATACAGGAACCAGATCACTCTGGCCCAGTGAATCATGATTTTTTCCATGAAGTGACACAGTTCCAATAAGAAGGACGGAGAATCTTTAATGCCAAGACCACAGCCTGGCTCTTAGGGTACCATCTTAGCAGATGTCTTCTGTCTCCACAGGTTGCAGGAAGAATTGACTTCAGGTCTAGGTTCCTTGACAAGTGTTTGAGTTCCAGACTGGGATACTGAAACAATTGCGGAAAACCTTTTGGAATGGAGAAGCACTGTGGCTCCTTCCTTTACCTTGCATGCCTGTAATGCCTGTAAAAGGCATCTCTAACAATGGTGGCAGAGCATAAATGTTGGTTCACACAGAAATTACAGGGAAAAGAGGTGAAATAAAAGCAATCAGTCAACAAACCTGTGTGTGCATCCAAACTAGGCTGTTGTTTTAACTTAGTAGTGCTCAAATATCCCACTTGAAACTCAAAGTAAAATGGCAAAGTCGTAGAAAAGGGAACATCCAAAACACCTATCTAATTCTGACTGAGACTTCTCTTGTTTAAATTGCAAATTCAGGCCCTTCATAAAGCATCACAAGGCTGACCACTGTCAGATCTGCTTTTAAAAATGAGATTTGCAGAAAAAGGTTCTGCAGGTGGGTTGCAAATGGTAAGTTTGTGAGTTCTTATATCAGAAGTAAGTAAGTTTTCTATTGAGAGTCATTGTGAGAGCTCTTAAAATGTTCTGCCAAGGACAAATTAGAATACAAAACAAGACCAATTACCTTTCAGGACTGTGTGTTTTAGATGAGGGAAATTTATGCCTTTGGTATAAATGCACTGATGGCAGTAATGAACTTCCCCACCCTTAACTGAAGTGTAGGATGCTTAAGAAGTTCTAAGAAGATTCAGATTTACATAGACCCTCCCATTCACAGTTCATTTAACTGATTCCGGCTTGCATAGGAAAATTTGCAGATTGATGCCACTGAAAACTTTGAATCACATGAAATGGGAAACATTTTTTGAAAGTAGCCTAAACTTTTTGTATTGTCTTGTAGCTCCTGTAGGAAAGAGGAGAGCTATGACAATAAGACTGTTTGGACAGGAATTTGAATATAAATCTACCCGCCACAAACAGAAGTAAGGGAAATTAAAAGAGGACATTGTAATTTAGTAGGTTTGATATGCACAAAATTGTTAAGAATTCAAGAGACAATAAAAATGGTTGTTTTGATTCAGATAAGGACTCAGATAGTCCAGTGCTCTTCCCCTGACCAACAGCAGTGGTTAAATACATATTGTAAAAAATAGGACGACTATACAAATGCTTAACACAGCATACAGTTCTGGCTTTGGCTACAGAAATCAGGATTTCTGAAATAAAAAACCAAAAACCAACCAATGGCTTATAGGACCAAAAAGAAGGAAGAAAATATTTTTTTCCATGTACATGTAATATTTGGGCTCATACTTTTTAGTAGACCATTCTATTATGCTCTATTCCTTCCAGTATTTATTAGAATAAGGTCTATCTGACATCCTGTGCTTGGGTATAATACCTGTCACATCCAGCTTTTTCTGTCCCAAAGCCATTACTTCTTGGGAACAGCTATTGCCCTTTATCACACAGTATTTAAATACTTATCTCTCTGCCAAGTTGTAGGATGTTTCTATTGTGTGAAAGTGGGGGACAAGAAGCATGTAAAGGCTTTTGATGATGCAGTCACCTGGCTGGCAATTGCAGCAGAAATAAGGCCTGCCATGATAAGCCCTCCACAGGCAGCTTTCCTGGCAGATAGTTCTGGGAGTGTGCTAGAGTTCACATGGCCTGGCTGTAACAAAAAGGATGCTGGTGATGAGCTTGCCTTGCTAGACAGAAGTCTGTAAGTTGGTTACCAGCAAGGTACTGAACATTGAGATTCCATAAAGAAAACCAGTTTGTTTTCTAATGGGAGCTTTTAGCAGAGCGTTGTAGCAAGTACAGTGTGTCAAAATATGACTGCAACAACTGTGCTTCCAGCCACAGTGAACTCACAGCAAAATTCCATTAGATATTTGTAATACTTCAAGGGACATTTCCCCCTGAACTCACCTGGCACATTGATCTATTAAATGGCACTCAAGTAAAAAAATAGGTAATATTCTTATAGTTAGCTGATATCATGGATCTAAAACCTATAAAAAATCAGCATATATATAATATAGGAGTCTGAAAAATTCATATCTGTAAAATAAAAATATGTCTGGGGCAATCCATATGCATGTCAAATCAGTAAGATATTTGAGCCTTTGTGAATGTAAACACATATTCCATTCATTTTCCTCTTGACCCTGGGACCCTGCAGTGAAGAGGAGAGTAGTCTCTAGTTGAGCATGTCGGCTAAAGAAACCCAATTGTCCAGGTTCATTTCAGATGACAATGCCTCAGAAATGCATAAAGTCCCTTGGTTTGGAAATGTGTTAGGAGGAGGAGGAGGACAGTGTTTTTTTTTTAATACAGTGATGCTTAGAGAGTTCTCTCTTACCTTCAGCTTTTCCAGGTGGGCTTTCTGTCATCACTGCAAGTATGTAAATATTCTAGACTGTGCCATGTTATTTATGTTTGGTTTCAGAAACCATGGCAAAAAAGGGGAGTTCCCCAAAATAAAGATGAACACATCTTCCCATCCCTACTGATATAACTCTAAGGAAAGAGGATTTTGGTTTGTTTAAGAGTAGAAATTATGTTTTAAATCTGCCCTGCACTTTACACACTGTACCAAATTGCTTGTTCTTGGCCACTTTAAGTGATAACTAAAGGCAGTCTACAAAAAGCAGACCACATGAAGACTATAAGCATACTTTATTCAGCCAGAAAAATTCACTTCTTGGGTATAATTTTGGGGACTCGGTGACAGGTTAGATTATTCCTGTAGTGTCATTTACTCAATTATATTCCTTAGCTTCCTTGCTACCCATTACATCTCTCCCATCATATTAATGATGTACATATGTAGAAGACATTTTTCAAAGGCAGAGTACATTTTCAAGCACCAGATTGACCATATGCACACAGACTGCCTGTGATGCACAAGTATTAATACTGCTTTTCTGTTTGAGTATAATTAATCCATTATGAGTGGGAAATGCAACATGTGCTGTATATGCACAGGATTGTTGTGTCATACTTCTGCACTGATCTATTGTTTATGGAAACCACTGGGTCCATTGAGCAGTCACAATGCATTTTTTCCTCAGACTGCACAACAAATATGGTGGCCTCAGGAAAAGGCAGGCCTACCGCTAACAATCTCATTTTCTGAAAATCAGTAACTGAGGTAAACTTTTTGTTCTCTAAGTCTGTGAGGAGATAGCTTTGATAAAGGCACCTGAAGCCTGCAGCTCAACCCGATGCAATTGTTAGAGACAGAAACAGTTCAGCAGGTAGGTCTTGCAAGAGAACAAGAGCAAAAACCTCTATTTTTTGGTCTTGGACCTTAGTTCTGTCCTGTGGGACCATGGAGTTAGGACAGACTCTTTATACAGTGCTGTAAATCTCCAGCCCTTCTATGGTAGTTCTGACATCAGTAGAAGCCATCCCTTCTCTTCAAGATGGTGTGGTTACACCATTCTGCAGTAGGCTTCCTAAAGGTTCCAGAAGGGCTGTGTATCTACAAGAGTAGGGAAACATTTGATATCTGTCTAATAATTTGTTCTTGATGTCCCTGTTGAATATTCTTAGTGATACCTGTAAGATATTTAGATGTCTTTCTGAGGAAGACACTGCATGGGTTTGACTTGCATAAGAGGACAAGAAAAGGAGAGGGGAGAAAGTGTAATACAGAACATTAAAAATAGGCTGAGTTCCCACATAACACACTGCAGCAGAAATCCTAGGAGATGTTCTCTGCATAGGTTAGAAAAACTGAGGCGTTCACCACAAATCTTTGCCTCTCATAGAAATACCAACAAAACCAGTGTTTGACATATCTTGGCAAACTAGCACTGACAGTGGAGGCAGGTTTATTTGGTGAATTACATGCATGAGTGTTTGAATAGCTCATGTGGACAGAGAGAACCAGTCCATCCAAGCTGTGGGTCTCCATTCAAGGCCATCTGGCTAAATTTTTATAGTCCATGATATGTAAGCTCCCAATTGCTAGTTCTAAACTTGAATCTAACTGTATGTGGGAATGGCCTGAAGCTGTGTCAGGGGAAGTTTAGGCTGGATATTAAAAAAAGGTTCTTCAACCAGAGGGTGGTTGGGCACTGGAACATACTCCCTAGGGAACTGGTCACAGCACCAGCCTGGGAGAGTTCAAGAATTGCTTGGACAATGTTCTCAGGCACATGGTGGGATTCTTGGGGATGGTCCTGTGCAGGGCCAGGAATTGGACTCAATGATCCTTGTGGGTTGCTTTTGACTCAGCATATTCTTTCATTCTGTAATTAATGTACATAAACCACAATCCTGAAGGATTTCTCTGGTGGCTATATATTTGGACTTGTCCCCTAGTTGAGCATCAGCCTCAATGATGGTAGGATCAGCTAAGGAATTGCTCTGGGGTAAATGACAAAATTACTTTGAGCACCTTGGCAATAAGAGAAGTAGAACAAAAATTTTTGAATATTTTAAACTTTTCAGCAGACTACAATTTAGCTTTTCTCTTTTTCATCCAATCTCTTCTTTCACAGGAAAATCACAGTTTTGTTTCTTCTATGACAAATGTTTTAAACCTCCTGAAGTTCTCAGTAACACAAAGACTAACTTGACTCCTGGGTCTGGTTTTTCTAAGACCTACGACCTTTTGGTCTCATGTGCTATGCAATCTTTTCTCCATTTGTGGAAGGATCCACTAGAGACAGATTCAACGCAGTATCTTTTTTTGAGGAGAAATAATAAGAAGTAATAGAAATAAAAAGTAATTGTCCTTTGTAATGGCAGAGCATATATGCATGCTTACAAAATTACTAGCAGTCAAATGGTAGTTATGGTTGTTTTGATTGCTCACATAGATGCCTGCAGAAGAAAATAGATATCTTCACTATCGTTCACAAAATGATAAAGAGAATGTTATTATATGAAGCAGTGGTCAAGATAATTCACATGGAGCTGCTGGGCAAAATTACCACCTTCAGCTGAATTCCAAGGACATCTGCTAGTAAAACTGCTTCTGGTCTATCTGGCATATCATATCAGGCAGCAAACTCCAGAAGCTCAGGACTTGCTTCAAAAGAGCATTGGTGTTTTTGGCAGCTGGAGGGAGATGCACAACAGAATGGGTTAAGCTTTCCAGTTATTCCTCACTTGGAGTTGCATGGAAGACAAAAACAATTTGTTCTCTTCTTCACTGTCTGAATTTTACAGAAGTTTTTGATATTTCCTTCATAGAATTACGCTTTAAATGGTGATAATTTAGTTAAAATGACAGATTTATGCTGAAACAGAGTAAATGGAGTAACATTTTGTAAGGTTTCAGCAATCAATAGGCACATAATGAGACTGAGAATCTACTTAAGGGCATAGTGAGAGTTGTCTAGCTGAATTTCTGGAATTAATCGTGTTTTTTAAGTGAAGAGCTGGTGAGGAGCCTGACAGAGAGGTTGTTAAAATTCAATGTGAGAATTTAATTTGCTTTTGAATAAGTCTTTTTAAATGCTTTGCTAAACAGGAGGACTCTGTACCTTATACCTGGTTCACAACTCAGGAATAACTGCTTGCTACTATTAAATTCTTATCTTTCATACAGCCCCACCATTGATAACTCATTGGGACAGTGTTATTGACATCCCATAGCAATTTTTGCTGCATCTTGTTCATGCTATGCAAAACGTTCATCTAACTTTGGGTTTTCCTGTTGCATCTGCAGTCCAACACACTTTATGGAGAAGCAAGCCTTGCCAAAAGCTTGTCTGTACATGAAAAATTGCTTCCATAAAGTCTGAAATAATTACCAGCTGTGTCTTCTGAAATTCGTACAGGCTACTATTCATCATTATTGAAGCTGGACTTTGGATTCTTGTACCTAGTGGATTTTTTTACTAAATTTATCTATTTTTCCAAGTCTTTAAAACTTTTGCAAGTCATTGGATTCTGTGAATATGATGAAAATCAAATGGCCTTTTTGAAGTGAATTTAATTTATTTGAGTTTCCTGATCAAAAACTACTGGTCTGGATACATACTTCTGACATACTAATTCATTTAAACTGTTCATATCCTCAAGTTACAGAACACAGTAGGGAACATTCTCCAATTTTCAACAGAAATTTTCTAATAAAACATTCTTATTTTTACATATGTATTTAAAGCTATGCAGATTGCCTGTGAAGTGAAGCAACTAGCTTACTTCATTTATGCATATCAATGTGCATTCAATATTCAACACATACAATTCTTGTAAACCTTACTAGATTACGAGGTAATCTTAAATGAGTTGGACAAAAATTTCTCAGCCATTCATGTTAGGGTAGCTACTTGCAGTTTTTGGATCAACAGATACTCTCTTCCCAGATAACATGCACTTCCAATCTTTTAAGGGCACATTTGCTCTGAGTCATTGATTTATAGCCATAAAAATACACACACACACACACACATATATATATATATAAGCCTCCCCCAGATAATAAGAAGAAAAGAAATGTGGAAATAATCAAAAGGTATAATTTAGGAAATACGGAAAATTGATAAGGGAAGCCATAGTCCTCAGGCTGGCAGGGTTTCCAAGAGTGAGAGGTTGGGGATGAGAACAGAAAGGGTCATAAAAGTTGGAAAAAAGTGCAGCAGTTTATTAGAACAGATAAGGGACATTGATTATAGGAAGAAAAACTCTCTGCTGCAGAGAGTGCTTAGGAGCAGGAATTTCACTTGCTTCTGATTCATG
The DNA here is from genome assembly GCA_013397245.1 of Thryothorus ludovicianus. Lineage (NCBI taxonomy): Eukaryota > Metazoa > Chordata > Aves > Passeriformes > Certhiidae > Thryothorus > Thryothorus ludovicianus. The sequence continues at coordinate 131,199 of VZTB01003860.1, forward strand.
TTTAATTTTTTGAAAACAGAGGTCTGTCTAGGTTTTCCATCACAATTGCAATACAGTTTCTCATATTTGATATCAATTTTAAGCTTAAGAGTCTTTAATTTGATCTAGCCCTCTGTTCACTGCTCCAGAGGGAAGTCACTAGACGTGGACACAACTTAGATACGAAAGGCAGCATTGATCCGAAAGTTCTATACAGGCTTGAAAGAAGTTCCCAGGGGAACTGAAAATAGTTGAGAAAATGCTACATGAAGAAAACATTTCACGTCCAAAAGTTTAAACTATTATTATTTTGGGAACTGTAATTTTACGCCTTCCATGAATTTACAGGGAATAGATGGATCACAGTCATCATCGTGTAATAAAAATGGCAAGTATTGTAAAAGAGACACATAGGTAACTCATCATTTCAAGGGGATGACACAAATTACATTGAATTTACTTTACTCCTCTTCAGATAATTTTGTAAAGACAATAGGTAAGGAACTGCATGTATTAGCCTCTGATATTTTTTGGAGACAAGCAATTATGGGTATATAGAGTGCATCTCAGCTACTAACAGCAAGCATATAAAAACCAGAGGGATTACTTTCTCTCATAACAAATTTTGTAGCATTGTAAAACAAGAGCATGCTCATTTTTGCATCCTTTTCTTTATGGAAAAAATTCCTTTACCTTATTTGTCTTAACCTCTGCCTTTTATTTTAAAATCCCGACTAGAAACCAGTTGCTGAATGACATGGGAAGATTCCTCTACCCCAAAGCATCATAATAACTAAAAGTGGGGAAGACATTGCAGTATGCTTGAAGTATGGTTATGAGAAAAAATCTAAGATGAAAAGTTTTTAGCGTGGATCTGAATGTCTGAGATAAGTTTGTCTAGTTAAAAATAACCAAAGACATAATTAAAGAGGGATGTTTGCAACAGATGTTTGAATTTTGGATACCACTGGGGATGATATGAAAATAGGTGGTCCAAGCATTTTTTGGTTTTAAGTGAAATGTTGCTACCTTTTCAGTAAACCTTTTCCATTTTTCCCCAGACCCTTTTTTCTTCTCCTTTCTGTATATGAAATGAGCCAAATATTTCCATCTATTCTTTTGAAAACTGAAAATTCAGATGATTTTTTTGAAAAATCCTCCACTCTTCATCCTGCAGAAAGAGATGTTTGGTTTGATTTGTCTAAAAAGTTACAAAGATTTCCCACAGATATTTGGAATAAAATATTTTTATAATGAAAGCTGCCATTACAGAAATGTTTCAATCACTTCTGTATTATAAGAATAAAAATAAAAATAATTTAATAATTTTCAAGTATAAGACTAAACCAAGGCATGACCTAAAAGCATAGGTGTGTAGGGGACACAGATGGCTGTAAAACCTTATGCTTGTTTCCTGCTGAAAGAGAAATTCCTTAGGTCTTTGATTTTAGTCAGCAGCAGAACTGTAGGAAGGAATCACTACCATAAAATTGGCAAGCTTTTTCTCAGCTGTATAACAAAGAACACAAGGGATGTTCCACACCTGTAATTTTCAGTCATGGAGATTTTACTCATATGATGTTTAATTGTTTTGTCTTCCAGGAAAAAAGTTTTCAAATGTACTTAGTTAAGGCTGCTATGCAGGTTTGTATAGTAAATCCTTCAAATTTTCTGCACCGACCCAGGTCAGTGGTTTGTTCTTTGAAGCTGAGGTTGTCTTCAACACAAACGTTCAAAAGAATTGTTCATATAGAGATGTCTGTTTTAGAAAAGGCAGGATGCACTGTTACTAGATTTATGCTTTATTGCAACACAGATCTATCCAAAGGTATGCCATCAATTTTTTAGCACAATGGAGGAGAAGTTCTAGCAGATCCTGAAATTCCTTCAAGGGAACTTTTTACTCTCAATACTAACTTTGATTTGGCATTGATTTAATCTAGACCACAGTTTAAATGTATTTGAATATTAAAGGGGTGCTGCTATATCTCTGTATGGTGCACTGTTTTAACTAGGTAAACAAGAAAACTTCCAGAAAAACCATCACAATTTGTGGCAGGAAAATTTAAGGAATTATGAGCCTCGGCTTACTTCCCTTTACTCTGGTGAGTAGAAGCTGACATGGGAACATGACTAATACTCCGTGGGTCTCAGCCTGACCACAAAGTGAGGTTAATGAACACTGTGAATTGTGGCAACAGATAAGTGAATACTGGTCTGTTTTTGCTGATTCTGAGGGAGCTGAGGGAAAAAAAACTCTGTCAGAGGAGTCGTAGATGCCACCCTGGAGTATCTCATTTCATTACCCTGTGCCATCATGTGGTACTTGAAATGTTTGAGCAGTTTTAGCGGAAAAAGAAAATATCTAAAAATCACAGTAAATAAACTGTCAGTTACAAGAAACAGCTGAGGACATTTGGCTCATTCAGCCTAAAGAAGATGAGACTGAGGGGAGACATCACAACAGCCTCAGCTTCCTCAGGAGGGGAAGTGGAGGGGCAGGCTCTCATCTCTTCTCAGATGCCAGTGATAGTACTTGTGGGAATGGCCTGAAGCTGTGTCAGGGGAGGTTTAGGTTGGACATTAGGAAAAAGTTCTTCACCCAGAGAGTGGTTGGTCACTGGAACAGGCTCTCTAGGACAGTGGTCGCAGTACCAAGCATGACAGAGTTCAAGAAGAATTTGGAAATGCTCTCAGACACAGGATGTGACACTTAGGGATGGTTCTGTAAAGGGTCAGGAGATAACTCTATTGACCTGGGGGGCAGGACTCAGGCTCTGAAAATACTCCTCTGTAACTTTGCCAGTCAAAGATGGAAGCAAACAAGTATATGCCACATAATAAGTAAAGATTTGCTTCTGGTTTTTTGTGGGTTATTTTTGTGGGTTTTTTTTTGTTAAAGTAGCAATTACAAGGCTTTAAAAAAGATTGACAAATGCTATTTGGTCAGCTCTTCAGTAGAAACTCGTCAGCTCTTCTGCAGAACTCACACTAGCTGAGGTCTTGGCACCAAACCTCTTCCTTTTAATAGATTTAAAATACTTCAAACTTTATTTTCTTTAATTTTTCCTTTAGAAATACCAGTGTGTTCTGCAGAATAATTTTTTAGGAAATGAGTTGTTCCAGGAGAACTGACAATGATGAAATAATGTTGAGGTCTACCACTTGTCACTAATTACTTGCTGCTCTATTTCATTGATGCTAAGGGGCATTATGAATGTCATAAAACTGAGCCAGGCAACGCAGTGTCAAGAGTTCTGCATCTTAATTAAACTTTATTTGATCACCATGGAAACTCCCCATCATACAGCAACAACCCGACAAGGTGAGATTACATTTCCAGCATTCTTTTAAAAAGTGAAAGTGCCAATTCTATGCTAGAGGACATTCTTAGAGAAGCTATTCATTTGCCAAAGATATCTACTCTTGTACCTCCCTATTCACATCGAACATGGAAGATAGGAATAGAACTTTATTTACTTGAGATTGGTCAAAATTCCCTCAAAGGGAATGTCCTATCATCCCACAGACATTGGTGGGATTCAGTGTGAGGAGCTAAAAATGAAGATTCAGAAACATGTAAAGACAAAGGTAAAGAGAAAAGGAGCACCAACACCAAATCAGAAAAGCTTAGGGCTGATGTATTTCTGAACCTGTTTAATACATAATATGCCAACAATCCCAAAAACAGATCCTAGGATCTAAAGATAAAGACCAAATTACCAAAATCTGAAATCAGATACATCCAAATGATTGACTTGGTACACCTTTTTTGTACTGAACGTGGCTATTGATTGGATGGTCTAGAGAGGCAGTATATTTTCTGTCTCTTGATATCTATATGTGAATGCATTTTTATCTTTTGGAAAAGTACTTTAGCTGAGTACAGCTTACATTTTGTCATACAGAAGCTACAGTTGTAACTGCAAGTAATTAAAAAAACCCCACCAAAATAAACCCAGTCTAGCAGTCTATTCTTGTTTTAAATTTTAGGAATTCAGCATATTCCCTGTGTTCTCCCTACAGGAGTACAGTTTCAGTACAATTTCTGTATTGAAAAAACACTAAATTCATGCAATATAAATGATTAATAATAGTATAAACTCATTGCAAAAGTCATACATAGTAGCTTTGTATGCTCATAAAATTGTTCTGAAACAAATCTCTTTTCACTCTTTTCACTGACAGCATAATATTTTGTGAAGTGGTATACTGTCCCTGGTGTAATACTGATGTCATTGAGCGTGACTCCAGGGACTGGGAATTTAGATTTACCTTTGACATGGCTTAAAGCAATAGGAAGGTAAAAACATTTTTTTCAGATTCATAAGTAATATTTTGCATACTACTTATACACACAGATTGTAAAGTTGTAAGGATGACACTGCAGCGGAGATGTCAAATTCAGGTTTTCAGTGTTAAACAATGATAAATTTAAATTGAGCCATCACAGTTCCACAGACCAAATTTAGTTAAAGAAGTGGCAGTTGCAGTAAACCTTTAGAAGCAGAGTACCTTTTCTCAAAAGTCAGCCTGAACCTGGATATTTTAATCCTGCAATCCTTACTCAGGTCATTGATGAAAAAAAAGTGGTGTGGGCTATTAAAACAGCATTGGCTATCAAGATATCAGCTGAGAAAACAACCTCTGGAAAACTGCGCCACATGTTCCATGGCCCTGGCTGTGCACACGTGGCAGGTGGCTCCTTTCCCTTCTCCCCACCTGTTGGAAGGCCAGCTCTAAACTCTGAGAGCCAGTTTGGCCAGCCTCCATCCCTGCCAGCACTTCTGTATCCCCTCATCTCAGAGCCCGTTTTGCTTGCTTGAACAACCCAAGCCTTCTGAAAAGAAGACTGTCAGGTATCTTGAAAACTCATTTTTATAAATCCACCCTCACTTTCTCACTTTAATGGTCATATCTTGACATTTTTGGTTGTTCTGGACTTGAGATGAATTACTTGAAGAAATTGCTTGAACATGAGCCCTTGGGGTCAGTCTGCACACCACCAATGTGTCTGTTGCTATCTGGTCTTGATAGCAAAGCTCCTTAAGAGGCTTATACAGAAAAATTGCCTCATTTTCCAGCACAGCTAAAAGCCACTCCAAACAGAATAACTCAGGTAGGTAGAAAGATTATTTTACTGCTGCAAATCATGTCCAGTTGGGATTTTTCAGCTTGGTGGTATCAATGGGCCATCTAGTCAAGCTGTGTAGTGCTGTCCTGGGCAGTCAAGTACAATACCTGGTTGTGGGTGTCATAATTCTCTACTCTTAAAAAGATGGAATTAGTCCGCCATTGCAAACCTGGGCACATTTAAAATGTTTTGACCTCCTTTTTTATAGCTTCTCGTGGAATTTTTCTGAAATAAAACATTTGTCTGGGCTGAAGAGTCAGGACGCAGAACCAACTTCCCTTGGTTCAAACTGGACAAATTATCTTTGTTCCAGATTTGCAGTTGTACAGAGAGGATGTCCTGGCCATTTATCATCAAATGTCAAGATGAAATACTCACATCTAACTGACTTATGACAATCCTGCATTTGGTTATAAATTTCAAGAGACCCACAAAGTATGACAGCAAATGGACAACACAAAAAAATGGATGTGGCAGAAAAGGACAGTTAAAAAAACCAAGTGCTTCATGACATACACTTCCAGCTGCTGGCCTTTCCCTGGGCTTGTTGACAGCAGAAGGTAGTCTCAAACCTGACCAGTTGTTTAGTAACTGGTCATTAAGTGGGATGAAATGTAGCAATGTATGATCCAAGTGGGGCTGCAAGGCAGGTGTCTCTTGAATCTTAAGATGAACAGGGCAGTATAAATGAGATTATTGTATATACTGTATATCCCACTGTCAATAAATATTTTTTTACTTTTAACAGTCTTACAGATTTGTTCCAAGAATCTGCTCAAGTTTTAATGCTCATTTCAAACAATCATTGAAATAATTTTACATGATTTTTCCAATAAATATCTCCTCATATTGTTTTTGGAACACTGTCCTATGATCATCCACAGTGCATATTAGCTCTTATTCTGACATTTGTTCCATCTGTCACTGAACACAGTTTGCTTTTCATAAGGTCTGAATTAGCAGAAGGATTTCTTGTCACTTCACCATCTTACACTTTTCAACTGGTTGTATGTATTAGCCCAAATTGTGTTTTTGAAGCGTCTTTCTTTGGGTAACTTATCTCATATAAGTCTGTAATGCTGTGCCTCATTTTCAGCATGGTACAAACAGCTCAGGTCTCTTGACAGAAGCCTGGGTGTGGTGCCTGACCATCATCACCTGCTGAAGGAGGGAAACCTGCAGCACCTGTGAGCTCCGAAGAAAGCAGAGCAGCCCCACTGAAGCCACAGGTGCAGCAATAAGCTACAGACATGCATACATATATACACTGCTGTGAGCCTGCAGTGGGGAGGAGGCAAAAAACAAGAGATGTCTTTTGCAGGCTCAGTGTGCCTTACGTCAGACCTCCAGAAAATGTGGGCTGATTCTCAGGTGAGCTGTGGCGTTGAAACTTCTGCTTAGCCTGTGATCTGGTATTTTCTCATTTAGTCTATGCATAACTAGCTTTTATTTTAGGGTTAGGTCCTGAACCAAAGCAGAGTGTCTTAGAGATCATAATAAATAACAATACATACCAGGGTAAAATATCAGCTCTTAAAGACTGAGTTATTTTTAAATTAGATAACCAATTAAAATGTACCTAAGTATTTCTGGGCATCCAGGTGAAAAAGACTGACATATGCCCTCTTTTCTTTCACCCTTACAACACATCTAACTTTATTCAAACTTGTAATAACATACAAAATATTTTAAATATACTTCCTTAATTTGCATTAAAATGATGTTAAAAGAATTATTTTATACTATTCTGTACAGAAGTCTTGTATTGTATAAATTCTTCAAAACTTTTTGGTCTTTTTAAAGTGTATGGAGAAATACATTTCACAAAATGATGTGAGATGCTATGAGATCTGCTTTCTCAGGCCATATTCCAACCCCAGCCTTCAAACATCAAATAATTCTGACAGATAAGAAGTTAATTTTTCTGTTTAACTATATTTTTTTCAGGACCCATAGTTTGCTTCAGGTGGATCATCATAACCATTATGATCACAACTGCTTAATTAGTATAAATCATCAACTGTATTCCATTATATTTTGATTTTAATTTCATCAAGAGAGCCCCTTAATGCTAATAATGCAGTAAAAGACATAATATTTAGTATATATGGTTAATCTATATATGTTCTACTTATAAATTGATTTATAAGATGTGATTCATCTAAGGAAATGTTGCATTTGTGATGAATGTGTCTAATCTGAATGGACCCCTCAGACTATATTCAGTGTAAGCACAGTAAATGGGTCTGATTCATCTCATTTTCTACAGATGTCTACAGTAAATCACGTGAATTGTGCCAGACATTGATTTTCCCCTCCTTAGCTTTCAAAGGTCAGCAGAAGGATGACAAAGCCTTCTTGCCCATTTCACAACATATCTAATAAAGGATGTTAAATTACGTGTTGGTGAGGTGTGAAATAAATAGTAGTTTTATTCAAAATACAGTGAAGTTTTCCTTGGAGCTTTTTCAGAGTTACTGACTTTGAATAGACTTTTAAATGTAAATAGGATCATTCATGCAATATGGCATGAATTGCCTTATAGCTAGGTATATCTGCTTACTCACAAAATATTGAGCTGCAGTTGAGAAAAAGCTACATAATTGAACTCATTATTGTTGGTTTACTCGCCTTTTTATTGGGAATGGCATCCTGGTATAAGTCTTCTGTGTAATGGTGGTCACAAGCTAAGGACGGCTTTCCCATATACCCAGGGCAATCTTAGGTATTGAAACAGAAATTCAGGTCTTCTTGGAGGAAATTAAATGTTTAGATAATATTTAAACATGAAATAGAAAGGCAGATTGCCTTTCTCAACCACTTGAGCCCATTCCAACAGATCTTGAAGGCTGGAATTGTACAGGGGTTTTTTGCTGACTTATTGGGCGCCTGTCACCAGACTGCTCATTATTGTTGGTTGCAGTTTGCATTCACAGTGACTTTCATTACAATTTGTTCCTTTTCCAAGAAACAGATGGTATTTTTCAACACAAAATAATTACTTAAATTTTGGAACCTGTTCTGGTAAAACAGATCAGTTCTCCAAGCTCAGGAGCTTTTCACTTTATTGTAGTTTTGAGCAGACTCATTGAAAATGCTCAATATTTTGAAATGTTTTTATTTGTGTTAATTTTTTGGGAGAAAAGGGGTGATAACTTGGAGGGGACCTATGTGTATGCTCACTGTGAGTTTTGCCCACATGAAGGATCCTCCACTGCAAAAGATGAATGCTCAGAAACTTGTAATGGCTGTCTCCTTTCTGATGCATTAACTGGGGGCTAAACTCATGACATCCAAATCTGTAAAGGATTTCTAAAAATATATTGTGCTGCTTTTGTCCTTACATAGATGAGGCTCTGAAAAGTAGCTAGTTGTCTTACTAAAGGTGAATTAAATGTGCTTCCACAGTAATTTATTTAAAAAACTTGTATTTCAGAATTCACTAATGAAACATTGGAATTTAGAAAAAAGATTACTAGGAAATTTATTTTTGTGTTTTGTGCTGAAGGCACATACAAAAAGGGCAAATACACAAAGCTATTCTACGATGTAAAAACACAGTGAAAAGGAGGACCTCCTTCTAGAATAGAAAAATTATATGAATTTTCCAGAATTTGTTCTATCAGAGACCTTGTTAAAGTGGTCCAGAGAGCAAAAGGCATAGTAAATAAGTCTGAAGAGTCAGGGCTGCTTCAGCTTGGCACCTAAATTAGTCCAGTTCTCTCTGCTTGCGGTACAAGACAAAGTAAAGGCAAACTGGTGAATATGGTGGTTGAAAGGAAGTTCAAGCCAATGCCAAACAGTGTGTGCATTTAAAAAAATGTCTGATTGCAACTCAGCAATTAATTTTTTCCTCTCCCCAAAAATGAATGGAAAAAATGCAAGATTAAATTTTTCACTGTTGCTTACAATTTATTAGTGTTAGACCTTGAAGTTGAAAATCTTGCAGATTTCTTGTACAAGATATCATTGGGAAAAAGTAAATTAATTTCCCTTTTTGCTTGCTCAGCTCTACTATATCTGTATTTATGTAGTTAAGTGGCTATCTTACATCCACACATATTAGAAGGTATAGAGCACAGTACTCGCAAAAGCCAGACCTTGCTCTCCTCTCGATTTTCTTTATGGCACTAACACTTATTGAATTTTTAGACTCCCTCTATATAAACTTTAGGGAAAATGGCTTATGTCCCAAGGAAGTAATTGTTAGTTCTATCTCCAGCTAAAAGCAAGGATTTATGGGATTTAATTTGTTTGTGTGTGATTTTATCCAATTAATTTAAATAGAGCAGATTATGAGACTATTCGAGCTACTTTTGTTCTCTTTTGATTCTGCCTTAATGGATGCCAGCAGTTAAAAATATCACTAATAAAAAAATGGAAAAAAACCAGTCCTCAATTTTAAATGAACACATTTGTTATTAATTATTTTCTCTCTGTATTTTCCCTCTTTAGTGAAATGCTTTTAAGAACATCGTGTTCTGATTCTTCTAATGCTGAAGAATACATCTTTCTACTTTGTCTTATCTGTTCCCTCCTATTACCCACAATATTTTGTGAGGAAGCTGATATATCTGGCCAGAAGTCAATTTGTGCTATATTGTGTGAATAGTTCTTTGCTATGATTTCTGAATCGCAGAAATGGAGAGGAAGATAAATTTCGGGAGCTGAAGCTAAAAAAGGAGATGGATAAGCAAAATGGGAAGGCATTTCTTGCTTTTCTCTTCCCAGAGCCCAGGAAAAGATGCCAGTCACCAGGTCTTTTCTAGCCAAGGGCTGGCACTGCTGCCCACTGCCGCATTCCCAGCCCAAAAGCACTTCACTACCCCTCTGTGCCTGGAGAAAGTGCTGGGAAGGATTGTCTGCCTGGAACATCTAATATTGGTGGTCTTGTGCTCCTTTCTCTACACTGCATGTGCATCGCTTTTTATTTCTTGCCAATGGACTCTATTTCAAACTGATCTTTTTCTGAGGTGTTTGTTCATGAAGGAATTGGGAAATATAGGCTCGCGGGCATGGCTTCTATTTTGATCCTACATCTTAAGTCACACAAATGGCTTAAAATCTTGTGAGGTGCATTTTTGCTCAAATTTCATCTGTAGCCAACACATTTGCTGAACTCATGGGTGTGGGTTTAAGTGTCCTGGTGGTTCTCTCTTAGCATGAGGCTGTAAAGCTGGCCAAAGCCCCTCCACATCTCAAACCATGCAAGAAACAAAGAAATGCATCATATCACAAAGCCAAGATAGTTTCATTATCTTCAAGGAGTGATTTACAAAATAGTGAGAGAAATAGCTCTGGTATTCTCTTTTCTCTTCAAGAGATCAGAAGATAGCCCTGCCAAAATATTCAAACATATTCCTAAATCCATACCGACCAAATAGGCAGAAGTAGGTGGATAAGAATTTTGCAGAATCAGAGCTGCAAGTACAATATATTTACAACAGATAAAAAGGAAGATACTCAAACTTTTCTCTTGAAAAACATATTAGAAATTCTTTTACTTAAGATTTTACTACATTTTACTTTTCAGTCCAAATGACCTAAACAAGCATGTTAGCCTTCATATCTTCCTGCTACATAGAACATTGTACAAGAAAGGTATATTGATGAAGTTTAAGCTGAGACTGAACCTATTAGTCCTAGGAGTTCACATGTTTCTCTTGTTATTTTCAGAAGTGTTTCTTTTCAATATTTATGGTAAGACACTTAATTGAGGAATATGTTTTATTATCTCACTTCAAACTAGACAGAGAGAAAAAGTTGTTATTTTTTTATTTAGCTCCAGGCCTGGGTCACTGTTAACAACAAGGTAAAGATTTAGCAGTAAGAAGTCATTCTGCATAAGGACAAAACTGGAACTTCTTTCAATATCAGGGATCTTCTCTAGTGTACCTACAGGTCTTGGTGATTAATTCTGATAACTTTATGGTTAGATGATTTGTCATTACTATTGGATCAACATTACATTGCACATTTTTAGCTGAATTACTGGACAGTAAACATACTTCTAGCTTTGCATAATGCACTTAGCTGTGTGGAAAATTTCCCCACAAGTATCTGCACGCAAATGTGTCGCATGTGCAAACAAACAGGAAACCACCACACTACTGAGATTCATGTGGAGTTGGATGGTGCCATTCTCCTTTAAAGAGCCACTCAGGTGATAAATTTCTTTCAACACAAGAGGAAGCTGACAGAGAGCACAAGGAGCAGAAGGCATCACTGCTCTGCAGCATTATGGCCATGATAGGGTAATCTGGCCAAATCCAAATACGGGTTTAATCTCAACCCTTTGAAATCCAGACCCAGGAAATACTTCTGAAGGCAAGGCAAGTCTTTCTATTGTATTTTTTTAGCAAGATCATATCTGGAGTGCTAATTATGCCTGCAACTATTTCCAAACACTTACCTGCTACAAACTGTGCATAGATGTCCTCTCTGTCTTTTCTACCTTTGCAGATACCTTCAAGTTGGCTGCAGTGTGTGAATGCAGCTCCAGATGGTACTGGCATTTGGACAGGAGGTTTGGGCCCCAGTATGGTAAATCACATAGCTGCATGCCCACACTGATTTTTGTGAGTATTTACACGTTTAAAATGCAGGAAGTCTATTAAGAGCTTTTTCTGGATAGAGAATGCTGCATTTATCATACCATTACCAACTCATAAGCTATCCAGTTTCACTCAGGCATCCACTTTTCTCATGCATGCAGTGTTTTAGACTGGATGATGGGATTAAATAGTCATCACAATGTATGTAGCAGGTGATAGAATATTAAATCCCAAAGTTTTGACATTAAATTTTCTGGATGAAATTTCTGGTCCACAGTGCCCTGGAGTACAATCAGGGCTGGTTTCCAGACAGTTTGGAAAGTTTCAGCTATAATATTCTGATTTAATAACTGAATATTTGCACCTTCAACCTATTGCTATAAATTTGAATACAATAAAAGTTTTAAATGTTGAACTGGATGATACTTGCAATGTTAGCAATCCTGATCAGAAATTCTGCATTTTAAATGAGTGTTTCATGCAAAATGAATAATAAAAAAAAAAAATCTCTGAAGGTATGGTTGTATGCCTTATCTGTGTGTAGCTACTGTGCACCAGAGGGCAAGTAGACATCTGGAAAGAAACTCTTTGAAGTTATTGTTTTTGGGCAACTTGTATATGATGACATAGTGGCAAAACAGCGCAGAAAATACATATCATCATCAGAGAATGGACTCCTTGTTCTAGTTTGATTTCAACACTGTTTTGCCTTTTCATAGCCTTCAAGTCTCTAGACCCACTATAACTTTCTTCCTTCAAATCCAGATTTTCTTCATCGATCCTATTTCCAATGAGAGACATACCATTTCACCTACTTTTCAGCTTTTAGAGCTATTGAAAATTCAACTAGATTGCAATACTTTCCTTTTCCTTGCCCCCTCTTTTTATTTTCCAATGAACTGTTTATTCTAGTTGTCTATGAAACAAAAAAAAAAAATCACATAAGATGCTCCAAAACATTAGTTGTTTCTATCATATTCTTTTATAGACTTTCTTTAACATAGAAAATTTGATAACTGGTAAATAAAAATTTTTACTATTTAAATAATACATATCCCTGAAATACATCCATTTTATTTTCCAATAAAAATTAAAACAATGTGAAGAAGGTGAGAAAAATGCTGAACTGTAAACTATTTATTAGTGTCCCACACAAGAGGAGATTCAATGTCCTGTCAGCCTTGCTCTTAGGATAATTTGATGAAGTTGTGCTCCTGTGGTTCCGTTTCACTACTCTGATTTCAGCAACAGAGATACTTTAGAATCATGTCATGACAGGCAAAAGAGAAATACACCAAGACTATTATAAAAGATTATTTTATTATTGTTGTAAGTACTAAATATCACATCATGAGTGATCTGCTCTGATTCAAGAGGCCAAGCAAGGGGAAAAAAAAAGTAAAAGAAAGAGAAATCTGTAAAGTCATGGTTGTAATTCAGAAACAAATGTGACACATTCCAGACTGGAACAGTGAGCTGATAAACATGCACTTAGCACAGCCATATTTTGGTAATACTTGATAAGCTACCTTGTGTGCAAACTGCTAGTTAAATCATTTATTCTAAATGACAACACCTGTATGTAGAGACCAGACTTTTAATAGGCAAAGTTTTACAGCTGGGAAAAGTAAAAAAAAATTTCAGATCTCAACAAACCCTTATAGATCGAAATCTTACCATTTTGCAGCTGTCTTCCAGAGCTTAAGATATTTCTTTCACTCATAAAGTTTACCTTGAATATTGCCCATGGCTGCTATGATTACAATAACACCATCAAAAATGTTTTGTGATGTATTTTCAGTGTAAAACTTTGGCTTTGAACTATGACTAGTGATTTCAAACTCCTTGATCTCCCTTTTCTGTGTGTGTTAGACCCTCTAGGACTTGCAGAGTTCATGTGATGGCAGAATAAGACAGAGTAAAGTCTCACTTCTCAGTTTGGGAATGTGTCTTTCTTCCAGTGAAAGACATTTTCCTCTTTCTTATGTCACGAATCCTACAGTAGTCTGGCAGATCAGGGGGTGTAATCACTAAGTGTGACCTCCACTGTGCTTCAAATAAGTAAACAAAAGGCCCATGTGGGGTGGGTGAATGAGAGGGAAGATAACTGCAGGTGTGAGGAGGTGTATCCTAAACCTTTCAGGCTCATCAAGTCTCTGAATAACCAGAAAACTGTAGTAATAAAACCTCTGGTCCTAGTGAAATATTATCTTAGCCCCAAAAAGTGATAAATTAAGTCTGAGATAAGAGAAAGTGTTATGAGAAGAGAACATGATATGCATGTGTGATGAAGACCAGGAAGGTGAACAACTCTCAAAAATATTGGATTTTTCAGCAGAATTTTCTTTCAACAATTTTCTGTATCAGCTGACGAGATCCTAATAGTGCTGCTTGATTACATCCTACTATTAGAAACCTTGCAGATTAAGTGTTGACAACAAGTAGGCCTTCTTGAAATGAGGGAGAGTGCATCCTGGGCAAGCACCAAGTTCCTCTTGGCTCTTGTGTGACCAGCACTGAGCTCTTTCAGGTTGGAACACCCTTCTGGGGCCTGTCTCAGGAAAAGGGATTTTGACAAAAGAGGAGCAAAAACATATCCCTGAAATATACAGTTCTTTTCAAAACTTAGGTTTAATAACTTTCAGTGACTCACACTGAATTTACTTCTTTCTTTGCAAGATTATGTACAAATGATTATTCAAAAGTAATTTTCTTCCAAAAGGGTTTTTCATGTCTCTCACTTGACTTTAATTGCACAGAAGTGAATGCCAGATGAGGCAACTGTAGTTAGGATGAAAATCAATAGTACCTTTCTGAGTCATCAGTAACTGCCTCTTTTTTTGTCATTAACTTACAGTTTCCATGACTTCACACAGTGTCAGATCACAAATGCCCTCCACAGTCATTTTATCTTCCTAATATCTGAGAACTACTGTCTTTCAAAACTGACTTTTGTCTCCATGCTTTTGGAGACAAGCTATGTGCAAATCATCATAAAAAAGGCAATGTCACAGTAGCAAAGAATTCTTTTGATCCCTAACCTAGGGACTCTAACCTTGAAAACAGTGGGGCAGATCCTCCTCTTTCATCAACTTGACGCTGCAGTGATTCCAGTACTGGTAGTGCAAATGCAAAACAAAGAGGAATCCTTTGTGTAGACAATCAAGGTGAGAAAATAATGGCATGGACTGAGTAGAGCAATGAACAGGAGTTATTTGCTGAACTTGATTGTGTTGGGGCTGCCTCTGTGATACCAATACGATTTGAGATGCAATGATTTGAATGATACATGGCTCAGCTTCAGCCTTTAATTCTATTTCATTCATACAGCCACCCATCCGTCTCTCTGCCTGTCAGGACAGATGTCAAAGACAAAAGAGATGGTATCCTCAACATCCTCTGAACTTTAAAAACTTACCAGAGAACATCACCAGGTGAGATTAGATCAGAAAGCACAGCTTTACAAACCATCTTTGAATTTTACCGCTTTGTGAGTGTACCCACACACGGAACATCAGAATAAGTGATGCTACCCATAAACATAAATTGGCTTAAATTGTCTTGGATTGTCTTCTCAGGTAGGTTACGTGAAATGGCTGAACAAAAGCAAAATATCTGTAAAAGAAGGCAACAGTAATGAAAAAATTCCTAGATTAATATTGTTTAAACTTAAAATTCTAAGAAAAGTCATTGCAAAGGAAGGGAACTGCATTTTTTAAAAGGAATCTAGTACATGTCAGAATGGCTTTTATTCCAGGAATTCTCTTAATATTCAATGAGTATTGGTATAACTAATTATGCTTTGGGTCATAACATTATTTGATTAATATGACAAGAGTTCTTGATAAATTTCAGTAAATTAACATGTAGATCATAGAGTTGAGAAACTCAGGCATACAAGAAGCAGGCAGAGATGAAGTTAGTTTTGGAAAATGTCTGGAGATATTTTAATACAATCAAGACTGCTAATTTAAAAAAAATTATGGAACATTGTGATATGTTTGAGCTTTAGGAGTGTTCAAATTGTTTATAGTAGTAATTAATTGTTTAGTCTCCATATAAATGATGAAAAAAACAGGTAGTAGTTTAATACCTTAGAAGTTAGCAATGACTTATGAAACTAATTCAACTTCTGTTTCATGACTGTCATATTTTGCAAAATATTAGGAAGAACATTAATCCATTACATCAAAAAAACCTTCATTTCCAATTGGGATCAGACTCCATATTAATATGATCGTTAATCCACAGTTTAAAAACATGCTTTGGGAAGAATAGTGTTGAATCATCTTGGAATAAATTAAAGAAACACAACAATTAGTTAATTCCTTTTTCTGCCCATCCTTTGCACACATAGAATCTGGCATACTGGGACTAGCTGTAGCCCTGGCCAAAAGGTACTGGTTGTGACAAAAGCTGAAAATGTCTGTTATCCTGGGTCTTGGTACTGCTTTGTGGCTGTCAAACTCAGTGTGCTCTGAAAAGTGGTGGAAAGGAGCTGCAGCACTGTCCTGTGATGGCTTTGAGGTGATGTAACCACATGAGGCAAACAGAAACCCTCAGCAACTGACCTCACCTTGGTGCTGCAGAGGAGACAGCTCTTGTCAGCAGGAAACCCTGGAAAAAGGGTGATTCTCATCATCTACTGCCAGCTTATGGATGTGATCATTTACTGGCTCCCTCACAATATGTGATGTGTCTATTGAGGTGTCTATTGATGAAGTTCCAGCCCTGCTAGTGGCACCTGTACCAATTGCCACCAAGCTCACGGTTCTGCCTTGGCCCCACTCCCACCAAGTCACTTCCTATGAAAAGGACAGGTGGAAGAAAAAACCTCTAGCAGCAGGAGCTGATAGGTGTGTGAGGAGTGGTGACACTGAAGAGAAATGGAACAGATGTAATTCAAAGAAAAAACTCAGTTTTGCATGTGAATACTTTGCACAAAAAAAGGAGAGAGGGAGATCTGGGGCATTTTCAGGGGTAGAAAATGTCTGTTCTTAGGCTAGTTTCTAAAAAACATATGAAAAATTTTATTCTGTTCTCTTCAATTATATTACAAAGGTCTTTTTTAATGCAAAATTCTGGAATATGTTTAGGAGATAGCAGTGAAACACAGTACAATTCTTGTAGGAGTTAGATTGACTCAGTTCCTTTCAAAGGCCTGAAAATATTGAGTCTTAGTCACAGATGTATTATGAAACTTTAACTTTCCAAAATTAACTGGAAATGAGTGATTTACTAGCTGCTATGAGAAATAAAAATTACTAGCAATTTAAACAGTATTTAGAAATAATATTCTTGATGATTGGCTATTAGCAGCTTCTCTACTGAATTCTATTCTGTAGGTTCCATTGTATTTAAGTATTAAGAGTACTTAAGAGCCACAAAGGTTGAAAGGATAAAAGTAAGAAATATTTAAATACTTGTGAAATTATCACTGTATTTTCAAAATCTGTTGTTCCTTTCCTGTGTGCCTGTATCTGTACAAACACAAACCATACTTGTACATTTTGTAGAATGGTAATATCTGATACAAATCAGATGATCCTTGTCTGTAGGTACTGGCAACCTGTTGCCTGCAAGACATTGGGATGTTGCTCAATGTCCTGTCCTTGCTTTTCACAGATCAGGTTCAGCAGCCTGTCAGAACAGGGTGCCTGCAGATTCTCAATTGGCCTTGGGCCAATGATGATCAGGAGTCATTGCATAAGATGAAGAAAGGTTGGTATTTCATGTGATAATAAATTATTTTCAGTGTTACTGAATACTGAATATGAGTATGAAACAGTTTGGTTTTTCGCTATTCAAGCTTTGCAACAATCAAGTTCTTTCACTAAATGAGGTCAAAGTAATAGCCATCAATTCTAGAATCAGCAGAAGGCTGCTCTGACATATGATATCTTAAAAAGCTATGTCTGATTTCATGCAGTTATTCTCAGTCCTCATGATGGTGACAGAAAGAATAGAAAACTTCTACATTTGTAATGGTAGAACTACTTTGTACCATTCTTGGTACAGCGAGCTCTCTTGTTTCACTGGCTGCCTTGTGGAAATAACTTCTGACACTGATACTGCTTACAGGATCTGTGTAATTGAGAGTAATTTACAAGCTTCTCAGGTTCTTAAATTGTGATTGTTCCTCCTTTACTCAAAATTTGACCTCTTAGTCTCCATGTAAGCACAGTGTAAGCAGGCTTTGAGCTAAGTTTCATTTTTTTTTTAAATGGTCCAAGCAAAAACAACTCTTTGCAAAGAAAGGGGACAATGCTACAACTATTTTTAAAATTGTCAACAGAGCTGCTTCCTAAGAATGAATGCAGGAAAAAGTTACAATAGAGGTTGCAAAAAACCAAACCAAACAAACCAGTAAATAAACTGTGAATTGAAGGAAGTGTGTAAGATGGAAGAGGAACAATGAAGGGTGTTCCAGGCAAGCATCATTCTCTGTGACTCTGCTCCAGTGCAATGGTTCATGGTTCCGTCTGTAATGGTTTTTCTACAGTATCAACATAGTTTTCATCAGGACTCTCTCCTCACCAGTTGCCCCTGCCTATGAGGCTGTTGGTGCTGCTGACAGCATGTTTTGCTGAGGCTGCACGCTGACTGGCTATTAAGTTTGGGGCATGTGTGTTTTTGGGTCAGTTAATGTTGACCGAAGCTTTGGCCGCAGGCTAGGAAGAGGGAGGGGAGGCAGGGGAGATTCTCACGCTGGTGGCAGTCACTTCCCATGGGAACCCCCTGTAAGAGTGCTACAGGGTCTGCAGGTGTGGGGCAAGGAGGATAACAGTGCGAGGTCTGTAGCGTGGGAACAAGGAGAAAGCGCTGGCCCAGAGGCTCTGGGAAAGGCTGCCACAGCTTTGGTGACCAGGCACAGAGCTGTAAGCCAGCTATGCAGCTTCAGAGAGAGGGCTGGAGCAGTGCAAAAGGCTGAGGCTCTTAAGGCACCGTGTGACATGTGGCTTAGTGGATGGTGTTGCCTTTGCTCCAAGAACCAGAGACCAGCACAGCTCCAAACCCAACAACAGCAAATGGAACTCGTTTCAGCAGCAGCTGCAGAGGTTATCAGAATAATGCAGTTTGAAATGGTATTAAGTGTGTAAACTGGAGATCAAAAAGGGAAGAAGGCATGGCACATGCATAGGAACCCTCTAACCCGGGGTGCAACTGAATCCATATCTTCCAGCTACAGAAATGCCCATCATTATGTATCTGTAGGGTGATCCTGGCTTTTGCTGTGTGGACACTATTTTCTTGGATACACAGCTGAATTTTCTAAGGGTTCCTACAAAAGTGAAAGGTGGGTCACCAACAATGCCTTCAAATCTGGTATTCATATACCTGTATTTTCCTAGATGTTGTAAGATGACTTCTCATGCCTCCTGGATCAGTTTTGTAGGACATGTCCGTAAATATCCATAAAGTATAGTTTGTTTGGGTTTTTAATTCTCACTTTTAATATTCATCTAACCAAAGGAAAACAAAAGTGATTTAATGAACTTAAAGATGAGAAGGAAATAATTTGGCTGAGTAGAATGAAAACACCACTAGAAATTCAATTCAATGTGAAAATAAATGGTTATTTTCCTTGACAGAACTCAAACTCATTCCAGCTTGTTGTTCCAGCTTGGCCTTCTCTAAACAATAGGAAATTAATCTCACCCTAAACACTTATCAAGCAGCTTTTGTCTCCATTCTTTTATAGCAGAGGGTTTTCTATTGGTTCCTTCAGTTTGGATGTAATTTTCCATCTAGTCTGTTGTCTGATGATAAATTTGTGAAATGAAGCATGAGTGGTGCATTTGGAAAAACGTGCTGTTTTGCAAGTAAGGACTAATTTCCTCTTCAAACAGAGAGTGGAACTTCCAGGAATTTGTGTCCTCATCTCACAAAGTAATTATCAGAAGTAAAAGGCTTTTGTTGGGAAAAGTCTGAATAATACTTACCTGAGACAAAAAACAAGGGGTGAGTCTGAGATGGGTCTCTGACACAGAGAAATGGCAAAAGGAGTCAGTGATAGAACTTGCTGAGCTCTCAAAAAATACAAGGTACAAGGTATGAGATACTTGTTATCCATGCCTATTGGTGCAATCCTTCTGGCCTTTCTGCCAAACCTGCTGTTACAATGCTGCCTGGAGGAGCATCTCTGAGACTAGCTACCTCCAAAGTGCATGATGTGATGGTGAAAGCCAAGGTGATGCTTGGATAGAGAAAATATTATATGAGAGCATGTGCTCCTAGTTTATGTAGCTAACTAGAAATCATCTAGTCTGATTTATAGTGATGGCATAAACAAGTGGTCATGTTTCTGTTATGAATATAGGAAAAGGTGAGGGGAAGTGTGTCTTGGAGCTTGATTTTTCCTCACATTTTTCTTCCTGCTACTGGACGTATCTTAACCTGTCTTATGGTCTAACCAGTCCTATTTATTGTATATTGTCACAATATAATATACTATTTTGTTATTATTATTATTATTATCATCATCATCACAAATTTCTATAAATATTCTTTTTAATCATAATTATACATGTATTGACTGAATTGGCTTAAAATGTACTGCTGCTAGGTTTGCCCAAGAGGCAGCAGGGTGTATTACACTCAAAGGCAAATGGGCTGCTCGAGGAATTGAACTTTTAAAAGGCTTTTACCTTTTCCTGTGGCAGGGGGATTTGTAACTGCATGTGAATTGAAGCAAGGAGCAGCTGAAAAAGGAGTGTGAGGAATGAGTAAATGGATTAGTCCATGCCAAATCAAGTAGTTCTGGTTCTAAATGACTAAAAGCCCATGACTCTTTTAGAGTTGTGGCTCCATCTCACCAGTGATACTGCCTTGGTAAATATTTCTTAGAGCAACAGTACAACAATGGGCAAACCAGGAACACATTTCTCATGCTTGTCAGTCTTGGCTGCTCCAAATGCTCGGAACACCTGTCTGTTTCTTCTCAGTTGTCACAGAACTACTTACTCCAGATTTATCTTCTCAGCCTTACTTCTCTGTTTATGTGCTTGCAGCTGTAAGGGTATAGACTAAATAGATGTTTATGTAGCCCTCAAAATTCACTGGTACCTATATAACTTTCAGACTTCAAGAAATTGCTCAGGAAAGTTTTCCACTGCTCAAAGATGCTTTGCAAACAGGATATTAACAAAAAGTAATTATTTATTGTCTAGTACATTAGGCAACAGACGACTAGGACTTGAAAGCTCCTAGGCTCAGTGTTAGTGCTCTTACCACCCCTGTATGACACCAATGAGTCTTTGATGGACAGGTACCAATGGGAACGAAGAGGCACTTTCAGACCCTCTGATTTTCATCAGCATTTTAAATTTCCTCATACAAGTGTTTCTCTCCATGAAACCTGGAGGGTCTATCTCCATCTCAACAATCTTGTCTTGGGTTTCAATCCATCTAACTTTTCTTAGTACATATGGTTCTGCTCTAGGTAGTTTCACACAGATTAGAGCTGAGCAACTTTCTCAGGATTCTGAGACAAGATTATATAGCTGTGCCATACCAAAAGTACACCTTAAATCATAGGCAAGTAAACATCTATCAGGTGGATTACACCTTTTCTTATAGTCAAAGTTCATGGAAAAAAAATTAATCAGAGGCAGGTGAACTCTGTAAGATGGGGCCCAAATGGTGGCATTTTCTTGTGACATGCTGCAGTGGATTTATGCTACAGAGAATGAGATGTGCCTCTCAAACTCCTGTCACAGAAAAAAGTCTGGCACAGGCTTTACCTGCTGCATCTTCTGTGCCATGAAATAACAAGCATCAATCACTTTGAATGTGTAACTCTAGACTCTTTTTTTTTTAAATCTCATTGGCCAAATCATTCCTTTGCCATTTTAATCACTAACATTGCTAATTACAATGTTAATCTTCAATTAAAATCAAGTGGCACACTGGGATATTCCAAGTGATGAGTAGGAACTCCTAATAGACCCCCTTTTCACTCATCTCATAATTTCTTCTGTTTCACCAGAGAAAAAAAAAACATCAATATATGAACTCAAGGAGATGCTATCTGCAACACACACAGTTCTGAGTTCACGTAGGCTAGATTTGCCTAGGATTTTTAGTGGTATTTTTGTTGGAAAGTCAGATTTACTCTTCGTGTACATGGGGCTAAATTTAGGATTGTTGTCTATGTGTAACTATGTTCATCCTTGTCCAAAGAACAGATGCTGTGAGTTACTTCTTACAAAATATTCTTTTAACCCATAGGCAAAATTTGTGCTACCAAAGTTACATCCAGGTCTAATTTATGTAATGTCTGCCTGAGGCATAAATATAAATCTGCATTAAAAATGTGTCTGATGTCAATTTAGAAAATTTTCTCATAAATTTTAACGTGCATACTTGACTTGCATAGTTTTACAGCTTTTCTTAATGCTTTTTATTTCATATTAAAGTGAGTCATGAAAACCAAATTTTTTTACATTGTACCCCTCATAAATTGACCCCTAAAGCTCCATACAAGAACAGCTGGTTTTACCACTTCTTAAGACCTTATACAGACATTTTATTTGCAAAAAGAAATGCTGAAATACTAAAATCTCTGTTGGACCATTGCGTGACATAGTTCACTTCTATTATGAAGCAGAGGATTTATGGGAATAAAAACATTATCCAGCTATATGACAGATATTAATTTGCATGTGGTGCTCATTTTATTTCACTAAGGCTTCTTCTGAAAGTGCCTTCTCAGGTCTTCAATTCTAAAGGCTTTTATTTTCAAGAAATGTGAAAGAGAATGTGAAGATGTCCAATGCTGCATCAGCCATATAATTTACTAAGATAAATTATGTCAATTATGTTTCTTTTATTGTGAATGTGGGCTGATTTTAAATTTAGTCTCCTAAACTGCTGTTTTAGGATTTTAACTTAATAAAAGCTGGGATATTCCAAGTGATGAGTGGATTCAGTGTAACAATCTATAAACTATCAATGACTAAACAGTTTGGAAGATTGTTATCAGAAAAATTTTTGTTTCTTGGCTATAATGTCATAATTTGTGTTAGCAGTGATAAAACTGAGAAGTAGTTTGTACAGCTTTCCTTAGGCAAGTGTATTTGAGATGGAAAATCTTGCCTCAAAATAAGAAAGAAAGCACAAGCTTGCTTTTTGGAAAAAAAACAATCTATTTTAAGACATAGCTTTACTTGGGATATGAATTATTTCTCATATAACATTTATGATATTTTGTCTTTCCTCATTTAGGATGTCTTGTCTAATTCCTGTCTTAACATTTCTGGATATGTTTTTTCTCTAAAGAATAAAAATAAATATATACTGCTATATGTAAGTTCTTTAGGAATATGAGAAAAGACTGTAATTCATCGCATTACACAAAGGTAAGAATGAGCTTTCAAAACTGAATTTTGAAGGAACTAATCATTTCTTGACTATTTTTAAACTGCATGTCAACCAAATTGGATTTCCATTATCAGGCAAGAGTGTAGCCTCTTTGTAATAGCCATACTTTGTAAATTTAAAAATTATAACTTTCAATTTTCTAGCTAAATTATTTATAACATTCTTCTTTCTGTTTTCTGCTAATTTTTCTATCCCTCTCTTTAGCAACTACATTCCTCTACCATGTAAGCATACTGTCCTTTATGCTTTAAGTTCAATACCAACTGTCCTTTTCACTGAGTCTTCCTAATGACTGACCAGTGCCTTGTGCTATGCAGGAAAGTTTGTACTTTTTTCCTTCATGCTCAGTCTGATATATAATAGATGTGAAAGTCAAAGATGACTTTATTCCAAAGTAGACTTCTCTTTCCTGAATTCAGTTACTTTTTTCCTTAAGATCAATAACATACAGAAGCTGTTTTTTAACTCTCTAGTTAATGATACAAAATAAAATCCTTGTTGTACTCTTGTGACATTTTAATAAAGGTCTCAAAAACCAGCAGATATTAAAGGTTTCTGTATTCTGCCTGGAAGCAAATCTTTTATTTCAAACAAAAAAGGTTAAAAAAAAATCTAGTTTTGGTGACATTAGGCCATTACTAGAAGCTGCACCTCTAAAGATAAACTCTAGAACAGTAACACTGGATTAGGATCCCTTAAGACCTCCTACAAAATGTGATGCTGTATTGAGACTTAAAACATTTCTGCTACCTCCAGAAACATCAGAAATAACTCCTACAGTTCTCAAAAATCAGTAACCATGGCTGATGGCACTCTCTTTAAATATTTGATTGCATGTTATTTTTTTTTCCATCCAGAAAATCATTCCTCTTTCAGCAGTTCCTATTTTTACATTGAGAGTCAAGAATCTCCTGTCTGCATTTCTAAGCAGAATTCAGCCCTGGTTCAACTGCATTTCAGGAAAGCTCCAATATCTTCTATTTATGCTAGGCTGATATTTCCAGATGCCCACCAGACCTGTGTTAATTTTGAACACCATAGATTTCAAAGGAGAATATGAATAGTTTTGATGATGTTTAAATAGCCCATTCAACATCACTAGAAAGCAAAATTGTGAACAATGTGTTTTTGTTGAGAATGAAACATTTAGTTTGAAATACCTCTTGGCTGACAAACTTCTCTGACTCTAAAATAGTGTTTCTGACGGTACTCATTTATGTGAAGTATCTTTTAAAATGCACTAATACCTATAACATATATTTTAGTTACAGGACTTTATTAAAAATACCCTTATCCACAGTCACCTTATAGAAACCACCATGCTTAAATTCACTTCCAAATTAGATGTCTAGTCTAAGCTCTTTGTCTCCACTGCCTCTCAGTATCTCTAATCAATTTATTTCCCCCCAGTTTATTGCAAAGTACCAGTTTATTTGTCGATCTTATTGAAAGACACAGAAGAACATGCAGCTGGGAGAACTTCACCTGGCCACCCATGAAGCACGTTCAGAAGTCCAACTCTGTGACCATCATTTCCCAAAAGAACCTGTGTGAGAAGAGTTCCTAATTTCACACATTTCATGTTGCCTTCACTGCATGCTACAAGTTATGGAACAGCTATGTTTTCAAAGAGAAAAATTAAGCTAGAGGGAATGAGCCTGACAAAAGGGTTATTTTTCAAATGTTTTAGCTAAATTACAAAATATGATTTACTGTACTCTGGTTATGATACTGAAACCAAAGCCAGGCTGCTATAAAGTGTATCTGCTGGCACTAATGACTGGAGGTCATGGAGAGAATGATGCGTATGTGATATTTTTCCTCCAGTGCTTTTAGCTTTGTGAATGTTGAAGGATGCAAAATCTGCAGGAAAAGAAGAGCCTCAAACTGTGTTTCCTGCAAGATGTCAAATGACCATCATGCTCAAACACATAGGTTTCAAAACATCTGAAAACTCCCTGTCTGTTTCTTTTTAGGAGAAAATTGAAACATTTTTTTCTGCTTTATTTCTATCATAATAGCAGGATAGATCATGCTAAATTGGAAATTACTTTTGGGCTCAGAATGAGAATCTCAAATTTTAACCTTGCACACTTTATGCTTGTTGTGGTTTAACCCATCCAGCAGCTAAGCACCACACAGCCACGGCTTACTCCTCACCACAGCGAGGAGAGGAAGACACTTGGAAGGATAAAAGTGAGAAAACTCATGGGTCGAGACAAATACAAATAGTAATTGAAATTAAATAAGATAATAATGTTTTAATGAAAATGAAAGTAATAGATAAATTAGTCCAAGAAAGACAAGTGATGCAAATGAAAACATTTGCTGACTACCAACCATTGTCCTGCCATTTCCCAAGCAGTGGCTTCCTGGATAACATTCTTGCCAGCCATGTGTCATGGACTCTCCCTTTAGTCAGCTGGGGTCAGCTGTCCCAGCTGTGTCCCCTCTCAACTCCTTGTCCACCCTCAGCCTCCTCACTGGTGGGGTGGGGTGAGAGACAGGAAAGGCCTTTACACTGTGCAAGCACTGCACAGTGGTAATGAAAATATCCCTGTGTTATTGTAAGGAATTGAAGAGCCTCATTGCCTGTCTCAAACAGTGTTAAGGCCACAGAAGGACAGAAGGGAGTGGTGGGATGGTGCTAACTCCAGGCCTGGAGGAGGTGATGTGCCCAACACATCCTGGGTAATGCAGCCAGACAGAAACTCCCTCTGTGGAAAACCATGTAAAGAAGTAACTGCTTGTACACCTATCTCCAGTCAAAGAAAAATCACCCCAAGTCACAGTCCAAAAATGTATTACTTTTTATTTAAGTCTCAGAGTGAAGCCAGATAGCATCTCTTAGAGGGATGTCTCAGCTGCTGTGCCAAATGTGGCACATTTTTCACATGAAATTGTTTCGGATTTCTGAAACAGATCTGAAAGAGAATCTTAGAAATCAGACAAAATTGACAGCATGCTTTCTCACTGTAAAGACATTCAGCTTTCCATCTCCACAAGGAATAAAGAACAGAACAGCTGAGGTGTGTTGTAGGGAGCAAATTGTTTAAAGTGTTGTGGTTTCTTTGCTAGACAGAGGAAAGCCAGACACTTCACATTGAAAGAGATAACCCTTATCACAGTGTCGACCTGTCACAGACAACAACATCAGTAAAAACATCCTCATAACAAAGTAATTTCATCTCAGAAATAATGATTTTACTTCCACCACTCTTCCAAAGGCTATCAATGGACACCACTGTTCTGAAAGGCAAAGTCATCTTTAGTTACATTTAGTATCTCCTGTCTGTGTTCAACCCAACTGCTGTTGTACTTGTTTTTGGTCTTTAGTTCAAACAATCCTTTACACATCCTGTTGTTCCTGATCCTGAAGTATAGAAAACAAGCACACACCTCTGAGACTTTTTTTGAAAAAACCCTCAAATTTAGTCAAATTCTGATAGTTTTTCCTACTGCTGACTCTAGTAATATTCTGTTACTTTTCTCCCTGTTCTTATTCCAGTCTGAATATCTTATCTTTCCTGGAAACAGCTGGTGAGAGTTGTATTTCAGGCCTTGTTATGAGCCTGGAGAAGGGCATTAGCATTTCCCTCTTTCCCCTGGAAAGGCAAAGCCTTACATGTATTACAGCTGTGTGTGCTTCTCACGCAGCTTTAGCCTAATAACAGCCCTCAGTAATCCCAGGAGCTTTTCTTCTGTTGTTTTCTGAGAGCAGTGCTTCCTATTTATTAAAGAATACTGGTAAGAAAAAAATTCTTTGCGTTTGCGCAATTCGGTGTTAACACATTATTACTACTCTAGTCCCTCCTCTATTCTTTATCTTTATCTGGTTTTTTCTGTTTGACAGCTTTTTACTGCTTCACATCAGCCACATCTCCCCAGTGGGTGTCCCTGGGAATATTATTGACACAGTCCTACACTTTACCCCAGATCTCTGAGGAAAATATGATATCTGCCCAGTCCCTGAAAATTCCTCATTAACTGAATTTATCCTGAAAATCTTTTCAGGAAACTTGTTTTTTCTCAACATTTCCTAGTACCCATCACACTTTAGCTACTTTTTAATCATGTTATAATTCTTCTACTTGTTAAATAGTCTTTTAGCTGATTTAATAACTTTCATCATTATAACACACAAAATAGAAGCACCTACAAATAATTGAAATTGTGTTTTATTCCCATATTTTTTCAGTAACCTGTTTCTTTTTAAAATTATGAAGTCAGACTAATGGGGTTGTCTGGATCATATTTTCTTCCATACAAGCCATAGTTATTATCCCAGAGGCTACTCCACCCAACTCGGTGGGTTTGCATAAAATACTTGTCTCTAGAACTGTCGGTCTAAGGACCAGTTTTCTAGACCCTTGGGATGAAGATGATGTGACACTCAAGGCTGACATTGAACCCTTGACATATTTTCTTCACCATTTTTCTTTTTAATTAAATAATAAGTTCCCTCTATTATTCCCTAGGGAAGGATGAAAGTCATTAGCACAAGGAGAGCCATCCAAAAGTCATTGATTTAGAAATTTTTAAATTAAATCTCACTGCATAGGCATATATTACCTGCAAGTTCACTAGGACTTTCTCATTTTTCCCCCCCTGTATATTGCAGATAATATAATTGTAATTTACACTTAAAAATGTCTGTCCCTAGCTGGCAGATTTGCAAATGAAATTGGGGAGCTGAAATTCCTTTCTTTATCATTTTTACCATCAGTAAAGCATTTGCTACTGGAAATAGCTTTCTACTTTATCAGAGAGATAATCAGGCTTCTTTCTCTCTTAAAACAATTGTCTCTGTAAAGTTAAAAAAGTATAAGAAAATGTGTTCAGTAGAGAGAGAACACACAACTCAGAGGCTAAACTGTTGAGTATAGCGAGATTGGTTAGTGGAAGGTGAAAATTTGACATCATTGTTTTTCAATATGTTGCCAAAATTTAAATCTGAGGTTTGTGTCTGTCTTTTGTAGTGTTGGTAAATACCACATTAAATTTTTAACGCACCATTTCTAAATTCCTTTCCTGAGTATAAATGTTCATGCCCATAAATTTGAATGCTTGTAATTTTCTCAAGCAAATATGGTTTAAATTATACTCTTTTTATTTCAAGTCATTGTCTGTGTTCTTTCCCTCTGCCTCTCATTTTTATTTAAGTTAGACAAAGATTTTCACCAGGGGAAAATAATAATTTTTGTTCCTTGTTAGTTTCCTTCTATTGTATTATTTTAGAGACGCTATAACTAATTTTCCCCCTCTCTGTTCATACATTTGAAAAGTCGTATTGTCATTATGTTCACTTCAGATGTACCATTTTCATATTTGTCCCCTTCTTCATTTAAATTATGAGCTACAGAGTTCTTGAGTGTACCAGACACTGAATTTCCATTAGTTTCAAGGGAAGTTTACTAAAACTCAAGGACTGACTTTGTCCTTGGCTGGCCTGGGAAAATCTTTCATATGAAAGCACAGTATGAGGGATCCATCTATTAGTCCTTGCAGTGTGTGATAATTATTTCCCTTATGCACTCTATTTTTTTGTGTAAAACTTGCCCCAGAGATAAAAGCCACTTTTTCAAGGTGCATGCTTATGGATTTAGAGTTTGTTTGACTTAGGCATCAGCTGGTTGAAAGCACTTTTTCTTTATCGCTACATTGGAAAAAAACCCTTTGTTAAGATATTAGAAGGTATTTTCTTGCAAAAACGATGGTTGAATCAGATTTTATGACTCCCCAAAAAATTAGCAACTTCAGCAATTTTACTTTCTCAGAATACAACAAAAATATCTTGAGATATTAATTCCTGCCATGTGAGAATCCTCAGCTGGCACTAAGGCCTTGTTTCCAAAAGTAAGATGATGCTAGAAAACAGCAATGAGTTCTAGGAAGCTGCTGTAAATGGGCAAAAGTTAGATAAAGCTCTGTTATTAAAATAGTCTGGGGCAAAAATATAATTCTCAAAGTCGGAAAAACTGTATTTCAACTGATCTTAAAAGAATTCTGTAAAACATGATAATCTCTTGCTATTACCACAACTAAAGTTTTAAGATTAGTCTAGCTTTTATGTGTGCTAGAGGGAAAATTGCTCCATATTCTAATGGAAACACAGACAGAAGGCATGAATTTTGATTTCATTGAATATATTTGAAGTCAGTCATGCTCTTCAGTGCTTTCTTATAGCAACAATGAGCAAGCAGGCATAAATTATTGCTATGTATAGTCATGATTTAACTATTTTTTAAATGAGAATTAAAGATCAATGACTAAAGGGAACATGAAAAACTTACTATCCTTGTTTTTGCTGGGCAATTCACTCCCTTAGTGCAGTCATCCTTTATTTTTCCAGCAATAAAGCAAAAAATCTTATTGAAAAAATGTATTTTACTTCATATCTTACTATTATGAACACAATGAGGATATTTCCAACTAAGACTGTTGAACAGATAATCCCAATCAGAGAAAGAAATTAGACCTGTAAAGGTGCCATCCCCACCAAGATCTGTTAATCAAACCTGGTGTACAATTCCGACAGAAAGGGTGAAATTCACTCATTCTTCAGGACTTGATTTTGAAGTAGCAAGAGAAACTAATTATTTGTGGCTGTTAATTTGAATAGCTATATCTAAATCTCATATCTAAGTGTATACTACTGTTTAACGATTTTTTAATAAATTTTCACTGAAGGATTTTGTACATCCAGGATTGTACTTGAATGAACAGGAGGTGTTATTTTCAAAATGAAATCTGTGATGTAATAGCTCCATTAGAGTTTCAACAAATTTGTTGAAATACAATGTTGAATACAATGTTGAATACAAGATACACCTTTCAGTAACAAGGTGTTTATTCTAATAAAATGCACTCAGCTTCTTCTCTTGGCTAGGGTGACCCAAATCAATCCTCCAATTAAACCCTCTAATCAAACACCTCCTTCAGCTCTTCCTTGTCCTATCACTACATGCCCTTGTGAGAAGTCCCTCTCCAGCCTCCTTGTAAGCCCTCTGTAGGTAGTAGAAGGATGCTGTAAGGTCTCCTGAGAGCCTTCTCTTCTCCAGCCTGAAGAGCCCCAGCTCTCCCAGCCTGTCTCCATGGGAGAGATTCTCCAGCTGTGATCAACTTAGTGGCTCTCTGCTCTGTTTTTCAACAGGTGAATGTCTTGTGTTTGGAGTCCCAGAGCTGGACACAGTACCTCAAGTGGGGTCTCACAAGGGCAGACTATAGCAGCAGAATAATTTCCCTCAACCTCTAGCCATCCTCCTTTTAATGGAGCCCAAGGTGCAATTGGCCTTCTGGGTTGCAAGTGCACAAATTGCTGGGTCATGTTGAGCTCTTTGTCCACAAACACCCTCAAGTTCTTCTTCCCAGGGCAGCTCTCTATCACTTCTCTGTCCAGCCTGTACTCATGCCTGGGATTGCCTAGACCCAGGTGCAGGTCCTTGCACTTGGCCTTATTGAACTTCATGAGGTTCATCACTAAACTCTATAAAGGCTAAGAATTATCTTTCCCTTTTAGTTGGTGTGGCAATAAAAGTGGAAAGGCTGATTATTTGCCTAAGGCTATTGAAACAATGCAAAGATTTCACTGTTAAAACTCCTTAAAAAAATCTGCCTGCAAGTTTTTTAAAATAAATGTACTCTGAGCACTGTCTAACCTAGTCATCTTCCACAGAAACTGCTATCTTGTACCATAAGTCAGTTTGAATGGGTGTACTAGCACCCTGGTGATGCTGGGGTGCTTCTAGAAAAAGTGTCCTGACTGTGTTTCTGTGTTTCCTTTAGATAATTTGTGATGTTTGTTTACTATGAGCAGCATGCCACAGTAAACCCTTGGGTCATTGTTTAAGCAGTCAAAATAAATAGCAGCTGTAGAACAGGTCAATTTAATTTGCTGACACAAATGTGACAGAAACACCAATTTACCTGTGTATTTACTGTGCCCTTCTTGCAACAGATGAAACTTTTTTTCTTATTTCTAGGAAGAAATTAATTAAATTAAGAAAATTAAGAAGAAAATAATTAAATGAAATTAATAAAATAAAATAAACAAAATGGATGAGATTGGTCATAAACAGGGTTGGGTTGTGCTAATAATTGTGTGAGGGCAGTTGTGCTCAAATCGAGAGGAGAGGCGAGGAGAAGAGAAGGAAAGTAATTAAGCAGAGATCTACCTATTTGGCCAAAGAACTGAAGAACAAATTTGGACTGTAGAATACCTACCTCAGCTCTGCAAAACATAACCAACACAAACCCTTCTACCATCAAGGAACAAGGTCATCCACACCATTATGACAAGGTCAGTACTGGAAATTTAAGGTAAATGGAACTACTTAGGTCATCCTCTAACATCCACCAATGTTAAAGACCTTGAAGCAGCACATAAATGTAAACAGTTGACATGAATTTTTATAAGGGTGGATACAGGACACTTCCCTTTACTTGGACAAAGAATTAAATTTTGGAATGACCAATGAACTGGACATGTCAAATGAGAACACAAAAACATTAATATTTGGCTTGCTTAGGGTCTGTCCTGACATTGTAATCCACTGGGATTTTATCATAGAACCTGCTAGAATTGCTATTTATGATCCCTGTATTGTGTTTACTGCGGCAAGGCTTTGGTAGCAGGACGTGAGAAGCTGCCAGAAGCTTCTGCTATGTCCAACAGAGCCAATATCAGTTTGCTTCAAGATGGAATCACCGCTGGCCAAGCCCAAGCAACAGTGTCAGCAACAGTGGTAGCACCTCTGGGACAGCAGATTTAAGAAGAAAAATTACTGAGGAACAGTGACTGCAGCCAGAAAGAGGCAGGAGTGCATGTGAGAAACAACTCTGCAGACACCACCAGCAGTGGAGAAAGAGGAGGAGGAAGTGCTACAGGCACCAGAGGAAATATTCCCTTGCAGACAATGGTGCAGACCATGGTGAGGCAGATGTCCCCCTGCAGCCCATGCTGGCCCACAGGAGAAACAGATTTCCTTGCCATAAGTGTGATGAGCCCTCCTCTGAACAGGAAGGAGCAGCAGAGACACTATGATGGACTGATGGCAAGTCCTGTTCCCTGTCCCTGCTGAGGTGCTGCAGGGAGGAAGCTGAGACTCTGGAACAAAGCTGAGTCCAGGAATGAGGAGGGGCAGAGAGAAAGTGTTTTCAAGGTTTGTTTTACTCCTCATTATCCCACTGATTTGATTAGTGATGAATTCAATTACTGTTCCCCAAGCTGAGTCTGTTTTGCCCAATATGGTAATTGGTGAGTGTCCCTCCCTGTCCTTTCTGTACCCACAAGCCTTTCATTGTGATATCCTCTCCCCTCTGTCCAGCTGTGGAGGGAAGTGATAGAGTGGTTTTGGTGGGCATTGGGAGTTCAGCCAGCATCTCCACACTTCTATATTTTCACTTTCCCTGCAATTACTGTAGCACAGTATTTGTGCCCTCACATAATAACCTGATGGACAAAACTTCAAGACCAGGTAATAGGCAAGTGATATCACATTTCCTTGTAAAGCATAATCTTCATTGTTTTTTCCATGTGATGCACTGCCTACCATCAGGAGAGGTATGAAAGCTTCTGGCTGTTCCTGTTTTACTCACAACAGATTCTTATTTTTGTTTCCTTGACTTCCCATGTAGTCTACTGCCTACTGGGTTGTATTAGAGACAACTGCAGGTAATCTGGGTTTACGCTTTTCACAAGTACTGATCCAAGAGAATAACGGTAACTTTCCAAACAACTTAATCTAAACAACTTAAAATTTAAATTTTTTTCTTCTTAATAAGGCTTCCCATACAAAACAATAACCTCAAATTAACAAACCATGGTGGTATAGAAAAATGTCTATCTTTTTGATAGACTCCTGTGTTTGGGAAGGTTGGATGGAGGTTGGGGTGGAGCTGGGTTAGAGATAGATTATAATGACAAACCTAGAAAACACTGAAACTTTTGCTTAATATATGACATTTTCATTAGATCACTGAATTTTAATGACATCATAGCAGAAGATTTGCTTGGAGATTTCTATGTAGGACAAATGAAAATTCAATCAAATAAATACAGACTTTTTTCCTGTAAAAGTTTTAGTTACTCCTTTGCTGGTACTATAAAGCATATATTTATTGAATCTGACTTAAACTATAAATTGAACATTTTTTTTTCCATATTGTATGACTTGACTTCACATGAAGTCTGATATTAAAGTACAAGAAAATAAGGCAGAGTGCCAGAAGAAAGAATATTCAAACACAATAACCCGACCTCATTTTTATCATTTATGTTAATGATTGATGATTATGCTGCATGACAGCCTGTAGAAAATCCCCTCTATATTTACTCAGTTTCTGCCACAAAGATATTTGTGTCTTCTTCAGCAAATGTGAAGCAATGAATGACCAGAAAAAAAGCTGATTCTGTCTGTTTCCAATGAGTAGAAAACATAGAAAAATTATAACTTTTTCATAGATTTGAATTATTGACTTGAAACACAACTTTCATATCACACAAATATTTCCTTACTCTTTTTATTTGCTTCTTTCTATAGTCACTATCCAAAACACTTTGCCTTAAATAATCTTTGCCACATCTTTCTCTCCAGGACAAGGTTGGAGAGATAGACTCTCATATTTCCCAAAGCAGCCCATTTTCTTTGGCATTGGCTGAAGCCACAGGGATACATTTTCATTAAAGGCAATCATCAATTCATAAGCAGTCTGTTCTCTTTTTGTCATCAAAGCGAACCAAAACGAACAAAAGAACAGGTAAAAAACAAACGAACAAAAACCAAAGGGAAAAAAAATCCCTCACGGCTGATGGCGCCCGGAGGGCCCAAATCCCGAAAATCGGCGCCTCCCCAGGCAGCGCTCCCTCTCGGGATGCTCCACCTGTTCCCGTCGCCCGGCCCGGGGCTCCTCTGCTTTCGCCGCCCTCACTGTCCCGGCTGAGGGGGCAGCTCTGCCCCGGGCCCGCAGTGAGAGCTGACCCACAGCTCCGCTCCGGGCCCTGCTCACCCCGGGCCCGCAGTGAGAGCTGACCCACAGCTCCGGGCGCTGCTCATCCCGGGCCCGCAGTGAGAGCTGACCCGCAGTGAGAGCTGACCCCCAGCTCCGGGCGCTGCTCATCCCGGGCCCGCAGGGAGAGCTGACCCGCAGCTCCGGGCACTGCTCACCCCGGGCCCGCAGNNNNCGCAATCCCCAGCACCATAAACCAAACCCAAACAGACAGGCAGACAGGCAAACAAAATCCCACTCTATGCAAAAAGATTAAAAATCTCAGAAAATGATGGCACCTGTTTCGCTGCCTACTCCGAGTTCTACATTTACATCTTCACAGTTTGAAATTCCCCCCCCCCACCCCTATCCCGACATTTCAGGGTGCCAGTCTTACAAAATAGGAAAGAACAGGGGGAAGGGAAAATTATCTGCTTAACATTACAATAATTGTCAAAAGATCCTGGCAGTTGCTGAACTGTATTAAAGCAGACACGACTGGACAACTCTGATTCGGGCTTTTTAAATTATGACATCTCTTTCTGGTTCTGATACGTAAAGGCTGGCTGTTGCTTAAATAACATTTTCAATTCCTCCTCTCATGTAAATACTGGAATGCATCCTTTGTTTTAACTGTAGGGTTAGTCCATTTTTTTGGTAGCAAATTTTCATAAATAAATACCTGAATGGAAGACTTTTAAAGCCGAGAAAAAAAAAAGTATTGTAGTGCTAATAGAGGATTATTTTCAGAACTACATTTTACACTGAACTTTTGGCAAGAATATTTCATATTTGATAGAAATTTAATTTTTATTTGAAATATTTCTGATTTCTCTCATTTCAAAGATGCATTTCAACTGAATAAATTTGCAGTCAATATTACCTTTTCAGCTCCTGTAGGAAAAAAATATTATCCCAAAATTCTGAAATATCTCTAAATCCCAGACACTGCCCCTATACCCTCTCAGAGAATTGCTGCACACACAGGAATATGAGGAACATGAACAATTTCAGTAGAGTGGACACATGAGCAAGGCTGCTAAGAAAAATATTCAATTTGTGAAGGGAATTTTGCATCCAAAGGAAATAGAAAGCCTCGGTTGTATATTTCTCATTGTTATAGCCCTTCCCAGTCCTGTGGTCTGGAATTCCTCAGCATGCTGCCAGCTGCCTTCCCTTGCCTGTGGTTGAACCAGCCCAGTTACCTTTATTTTCCCTGATATTCCCACTAGGGATTTTTGTCTCCTCAGACACGCCATAACTGCAGGTTTCATTCCTCCCTTACATGCTTCTTGCAAAAGATCTAGGTTAGAAAAATTTGGCAATAGAATTTAAATGAATGCCTATCACTCCAAAAGGACAAACTGAGAGAAGTATTTAAATGCATAACACTGGCAGATCTGACAGAAAAGTGACCTCTGGCAGGAGTGAGAATGGTAACTGCTCCAGTGGCAGTGGTCATGGTGCTTTCGCCTCCATGAGCACTGGAGAGAAAAGGAGCCCTCAGTGAAGTCAGAATAAACTGAGCAAACGTGGTTAGTCAGCCAAAGACAAGGACTTCAGTTCATATTTAGGGAGTGGATGTGTCTTTCTTTCTGTTACTATTATTG
Source organism: Thryothorus ludovicianus (assembly GCA_013397245.1). Taxonomy (NCBI): domain Eukaryota; kingdom Metazoa; phylum Chordata; class Aves; order Passeriformes; family Certhiidae; genus Thryothorus; species Thryothorus ludovicianus. The sequence goes on from VZTB01003860.1 coordinate 166,844, forward strand.
TTATTGTTATTATTATTAATACTATTACTATCACTATTATTATTACTGTGACTATAATTATTTTATTTTTTCTCCCCAGTTATTAAACTGTTCTTATCTCAACATACAAATAACACTTTTGATTCTCCTCAGAATGGGGTGGGTGAGGATGGGGTTTAGTGAGCATCTATCTTGTCAGCTGGGCCCAAATCATGTCATGATATGACAATATAATTAAAGTGAAAATCTGAACAGTGCAATAGAGAAAACCACGGTGGAAATAAGACATTGATTTGTAGCTTGGTGGTTAGTAGTCATTGAAACAACTCACAGAATTGAAAGGCAGGTTCTGCAGCACTGAAACAATTCTTAAAGCAGTTCAGGTATTTTTTCTGTAATATATATTTTTTTCTCGAATATTTTTAAGTATGGCAGGCAGTTTCTGCACTAGGTGTTTAATTCATGAGAAAGAAAATGGGGTAGTTAGGAACTGTGTTACTCATCCCTTTGTTTGAAGTTTGGGTATGAATTCACAGGTTTTGACTTTGCCAATAGCATCAGAATAGAAATCCTTTCCATTATTTGATAATTTGTGATATCAAGTACCTTACAGTAAGGCAGCAAAATATTAAAGTGCCTACTGGGAGTTGAATTAAGGCTAGGCTACTAGAAAATTTCTGTCTCATTGAAAGCTATCACTGTTTTACTCTTCTCCAGACATAGTACAACTAGAGTAATTCTAAAATAGTTTTTTCTTTCAAAAGGAAAAACTTAAATATCAAACAAATTTCCCCAAGGTAAAATTAATATCTGCCAGTCTGTAAAGGTAGTAATCACACTGTTCATCTTTTACCATGATAAAGCTCAAAATCGGGCAGTTATTTTTGGCTGTGAAAAGTTGTATTTGTTTGTCTCGATCCTTATGTGCCCATCCATTACTTCATTTCTTTCTGTTTTTGATATTAGGTAGAGAGAATTGCCAGAAGTTATTGATCTGTAACAGTTTTCACTCACAGTTGTTGGCATTGTGTGTTACCAAACCCTTCACTGATCTGAGCTTCACACAAAATCTTGTACTGATGGCTGGTTTGGGATAAGCAGTGAAAGACAAATAATGGATTTCAGATCACTTGAGGGATGCTTACCTGGAACACTGAAATGAGAGGTGTGTTGTGAATTGAGATTTAATTGGAACAGAGACTGGCACTCTGGACTCTCTGTGTGCTCAGTCTTTCTTTTGCTCTCCTTTTGGTACAATGAATTTTAAATATTACCAGAGAATATTTCCACTATTCTTCTTCTAAGAAGGAGATGGACTTTCTACCTCAGAATGACCACATGGTTACAGCACATTTATCACTAACACCTTTGGGCAGCACAGATTAATTTATTCCAAATCTACTTGATCCAGAAGAGTCACCCAAAATCTCTATGATCACAGGAGTAATTTTCTGATCTTCTTTGCCCTCTAAGAAAGGCAATTAAGCCATAATTTATTGCAGAAGTGGGGTGGAGGGAGAGGAATGGATGGCTCTAGAGATACTCTTCCTGGTTGGAGAGCGTTGCCTCCCTCCTGTGAGTGCTGGGATCCTCATTCCTTTGGAGAAGTAGATGATAAACCCTTCTCTTTAGCATTTCTGGCTTCTGCATTTTCTGGAGTTTGGCACAGAGCTTTCCTCACGTGATGCATGTAAATATTATACAGTAGTGCTTGAGGGAGGTTGTGACTTTTTGAGAACACTTCATTTTTCTGAATATATTAACCTGAGAAATTACTAAGAAAAACGTCAACTTCACAAACCCCCAAAACACCCCCAAAAACAAAACAATCAAACAAACAAAACCCCACCCCAAAACCCACCACAGTTTCACTGAGAATTCTCCTGATTGCTGAAGTTCAGCTTTATGTTTCTTCTCTCTCAAAGGCTGTCTATAAGTACAGTGTCTTAACAACCTCACAGTAACTTGTGCCTCTTGTGATAATTTTCCTTTCCTCATGGTAGTTTCTCTTAAAATAAACTTTCTTTAAAGAAAAGTGGATAATTTAGAGTTTTTGCCCAAGCCTCTAATTCTCACTGACATTTTAGAAATCAATAGCAAACATAATGTTTAATTCACAGGTGATAATCTCCTAAGGTGCTGAAAGAACTGTATTTCATTTCTCTGAAAATAATGGACCTTTTTTCCCAGGATTTCTTAATCAGGTTGGAAAAGTGTGCTGAAATAGCTGCTTTTTCCTATGGAATTACGTGTTTGACACTCTGTTCCCTCTGCAGCCACGTTTCCACACAGAATGAAGCTCTGTTTTTTCATGGGACATTCAGTATAACACTTTAAATGCCTACAGTCTGCTTTCCCATTTCCCTAGGAAAATAGACTGCTAAAAGTAGTAATACATCACTACATTATTTCCATCTGCTGCCCTGACACAATTGTCTTCCCTCTGGCACGCAGGCAAGTTGCTTCTCCAAAATAGCTACCAGAGTACACCAAATAACTACAAGAAGTCAATGCCACCAGGTGGTGCTGCTAAATACAGTTTTCCACTTCCTTTTAATCCCTGCGGGAGTGAAGCAGCCTAAAGAAGATCAACCTAACCACTGTTTTTAACTTGGTCAGTTTTAAAAATAAGCTATTCTGTATGGGGAGATGAGAGCAGGAGAGCATCCTCTCTGCCTGGGTACCTAAGAAGAATCAATGCCTGAGCCAAATTGCCTTGTATGACATCATTTTTGCAAGCACACATAACCCCCACTATCACAGACACAGTGAATATGTTTCACAGCTGCTTCTGCCAAGCCAAGGCAGCGTGCAGGGTCCAGGCGTTTCGCGCTCTTGGTTAGAGAGAGAAAGGGTAGCAATGAGTTTGACGCCTGAGTTTGGGAAAAGGGGTAATAAAATAAAATACTTGTTAGTTTTCCCTGGCCAGATAGCAGTGTTCCAGGTAGATATGATTCAAAGGGAATAAAGAAATGAAAGGCCAACTTTAGAGATAGGACAGATTGCACTTTTTTGAATCTGAAATCTTATGTGATTCCTTTAGAAATTTCTGCTGTTCCAATGTGTCTGAGAGTTAAAAAGCAATATAATCCCAGTACTACATAATAAATCTCAAGTTTACTCCTCAAGCTCTTTATCTCTTCCTGATATATAATGTAAGATGCTATCAGGTTTCCTCCCTGAGCTCTTTGAATCTTTCAAATATATAATTGCAAGGAGTTATCATTAATTCTGAAGTGTGTGCAACTATCACATTAAATAAATATTTTTCAAAACACAACATCAAATGTTAATAAATTCCTCTGTGTCTCTACTTGGGGATTTTTGTTATTATTAATTAATTGATACTTCAAAATGTGCTTGCTCATTTGTACATTTCTTGAGCTAATGTTTTCACAGCATGGCAACTGTCCATTGCTTGAATCTATATTTTCCATGTTACCACTGGTTAGGAGCACATCATGTAAAAAACAAAAACCGTTTCTTGTGGTCTTTTCTCACTAAAAATTAAGAGGAATGCTTTTATGTCACCCTTAGTATTTCGAGACAAATATTAAAAAATATTCAGATACTCATTATCCAGTTTGTTTGGTTTTTCTCCTTCAAGTTGACTTTTCTTATATGATTTATGATATTATAGTCAAAAAACTTGCAAGAATGTGTATGGAAAGTCATGATTTGAGACTTGATGAGGCTATTTTTCTTGCTGACATGAAGTCAAAGAAATACTGTCGGCATTTATTTGCATATTTTCCTGCAGAGCAGCAGTCATATATAATCTAAATTCAGAGCCAAGAACTCTAGGACTCTGCCCAAGAAGCATCTCTCCTTTGCCATTTTTTGGGGTTTTTTTGAATTGTAAGTTTTTTTCATTATGTCTCTATCTGGAAGCTTCATGGACGTTCCTTCTCAAAAGTTATTTATTTATTTATCATTTTTCTTCCCCTTTAATGCTGATTTTTTTGTAAATTTCCAGCAAGCTACTGTTTCATATTAGGTAAATCAGAACATGCCTGGAGAATAAAAAAGGTTCATGTAAAACAGATCCATAGTGTTTAAGAGAACCCTCTAGAGTCACAACCCACTTGATTTAACCATCTGTCTAAGCACATTCTTTATGACTAAATTTTAATTTTAACTTTTTGTAACATCAGGATACCTGTGGAACAGGTTTTAGACCCACAACTCAGTCAACACTTGCCTATGGAAACCATTTTGACAGCTGTTCTGTGCCTGTGAGCAAAGTCAAACTCCAAGTCTTATAGTGACTGTTCTTTCTCAATAAAACAACAACAAAAAATGTATTTTCCTTCAAACCTCTTGGTTGTATCTTTGATCACATTATAAAGGAAAAATATTTTGTGCTTTGCAGTCGCACCAGGGTGCTGACAATGCTGCAGGCAAGTTCTTTTTCCTGTGGCTGATACAGCAACCACTGACAGAGCAGAACTAGGAATAGGCTGCAAATTAGAAAAGGGAAAGCTTTCAATTTGAACCAGTAGAGATGCTAGAGAGCTATGCTAATTCAATATTTTTCAGCTGCATTTATGTGGCTGAAACAATGAATTCCAGTTTACATCTAGGTCCTCCTAGAGTGTGCACCTGGTATCATTAGAGCTGTGTCATCAAGCTTTTGTTCCTACTGTGCAAATGTATCCTTCTAATTGTCCTGCGCTTCGTTTTATAAATAATTCCTCTTCTCCACATTTTTTAAAATTGTTTTTTTTTAAATTTTCCACCTTGAAGAGGGTTTTACACATTTCTCCTTCTGTTGGCAGAGGTGTCTGCATGACTGAGACCTATTACCACTCTCCAGGTTTGGTTTTTGACAGTCAGCTCTGCTCCAGCAAAGGAATAGAAGTGGAACTTCCCAGGAATGCCAGTAGAGCAAGGTTAAAAGGCTAACTCAAAATAAGCTGATAATGTGTCACTCAGAAGGCTTGAATCCTCAAGAAAGTGTGCTTTACTCCCTTATACTGCAGTTGGAAAATTAAAATTGTATACATAAAATGCTATATACACAGGTATGTATGCTTGAATTAGCTAGGCACTTTGTGACAGATTATTTTCTGCACTGAAAATGTGTGGGGATATTGCTTCTCCTAAAGTTTTTTTCCTTCTAGACTATTGATTTTCTCTGAAATACTAAGCTAACACTCCTGTACAAAATCAGTCTCCAATTGAAGAGAATTGTGTTTGCCTGTAGAGAATGGTAGCATGAAAGCACCGATGTGACCTTACTTGTTAGATTTAGAAAAAGATTATAAAAAAAATATTAGGCTCCAGCAGTTGTTATTAAGCACTTAACAATGGGCTTTTCAATCCTAAGGAAAGATATTGAAAGCATCTCCTGAACAAGGAGAACAAAAAAAGAACTTATTTATTAGGGAAGTTCAGTATTTGTTGCTGCTGGCAACTGCCATCAAAGATAAAATGCAATCCTAATCATAATTGCATTTCATCTAAATGTGTGATTTCTAAGTCTTAGCAGTTAATAAGTTTTTAGATTTTTGTCTGCAGCACACTGGAAGGTATTTCTTTTGAGTACAGTGGATTTCTTCAAATCCAGGGTAAAAAAATTATTTTAAGAACAGTGAAACAATTACTAACAAGCAGTACATGCTTGGATAACTTTGCAGTCATTTAACTTTGCTGATGGATATTAACTTCCTTGATAAGAAATTCAGATTATATATAAATCTGGTAATGATAATTCATAGCACTTTTAGGAGAAAGCAATTTATTTCAGTTCAGGAGCAATTTTTTTTTTTTTTTAGACTACTAAAAATAAAAATCTTTGGAAATCAGAAGTATTTTGAAGAAATTACACTGTAACTAAAAAATTCAGAATAAATAGGGCTCACAGTGTTATAACTCTCAGAAAGTTTAAAGAAATGTTAACATTCATGATTCTTATAATACCTCAGATAAAGGTATAAAAGTATAACATTTTTAAATTATCTGATCTTAATATAAAGAAAAATTACAGTAACTCAAGTTTTTTCAATTATATTTGTATATTAGATTTAAATTGATGTGCAGGTAAAATGTTGGCATTACTAATGATTAATTTTAGTTCATCAGAAAAAGCAAATATGTTCTTATAATTTCTACTATGTTACATTACAATGCAATATAATGAAATAGGAGGAGCAAATATGGTGAAAAAATATGGTCATTCAGCTATGCAACTTTAGAAAAATACACTAAATACTGAAGGACACATTTGATAAGTCTTAAAGTTACACAAAACATTTGTACATAGATTTAGAAATGTACTGAAAAACAAAGAAATTATCTCTGTAACCTCTACCTCTTACAGCTGTGTCTTTTATTTTACATGGTAATTCCTGTCTCCTGGGAAGACCAAATCTATTGAGAATCTTTTCATGTATCTGAAGACCTGTATCATGGATACTCCCTTTTGCTGGTCAAAAAAGGTTGTTCTTTCACTGAACCTTGTTGGCCATGTTTTCCAAACTTGTGTCACTTGCTGTTCAGTGAATTACCCAGTTTGTGCCGTCCCCTTACTGGCACAGAGTGGAGCAGAGTCACTACCAGGAACAAGGAGAAAGAGTCCACTGTGCAAAATGCACTATTTGCAACAAGCTTAGGGAGACTGTATTTCTACTCTAAAACAATCAATGATTTTTTATACATATTTTATACACATATACACCAAATATACACATTTCACTTGCAAAATAATTAGAACTAAACCAGAGTGCTTTATTCTAAAATTAATGCTTCAGTGCTGGCAATTAAGAGAGGTGCAACTGTTCTGCTTTGACACCAAGATTTTTTTAATTTCTGAGGTGAATTATTATTCTTATTGTTCTTATTAGAACAAACAAAAATGTTTTTTTTTTGTTGTGAAATATGAAGTCTAATAAATGGCCGACCTCTTATTGTCAAGAAAGAATGTAATAAACTAAGGACTGCTAGGTTGCAAACAACCCGTAGCCATTTTCCATGGGAGAATGGCACAAATTCCTTTGGGAATTGGTGTTAGTGTGACTGAGCAGGACACCAGCACTATAGTGAGAGTTGATTCATATTGGAGGATTGTCCTATGACCAGTGTAATTTTGTCCAGTGGAAAAGTAGCACTACTGACTTAATTATTCCATCAGCCCAAATACACCTTGCCTTCAGGAAAATCTAGAATGTGTTCCAGAGATTTTTTCCTTTTTTGAAAAGGACAGTCTCTAATACAAATATGCCTTCAAACACAGGCAATTTACAGAGTTAAACTTGCTCTTTTGCTCTCTTTCAAGTTCATCTTCTCACACCATAATTTAGTTATGATAAAACTTTCCTCTGTTTCTCTCTCTTCTATCTCTATTATGCCAAAGTAGCAAAATGGTTTGAATGCTCTCATGGACACAGCAGCAATGAACTCTAGTCCCTGTAGAAATGTCTTTTGCACTGTGTGATTTCCAGTGTGTGGTTTTAGTTCTGCTTCTGATTTAAAAGAAAATAAAAAGGTTATTCACAAATTTCAGGGGATCTTGAGTCTATCAATGTAATAAACATCATCTTCAATAAATAATTTCAACATAAGATGTCTCCAGAAACTTAGTCAGAGGATTATCTAGCTTTTTTTGGAACTTGAGCCATGGTTGAGCTTAACCATGGATTCTTTGACATGTCTAAACTGTAGTTTCTAAGTATCTTCAGAATCACAAAGCCAGAGGTTTTAGAAGTTCAATATTTCAAAAGAATTCATGAAAGAGATTTTCAAGACAGGTTTTATCTTCAGTAGTCTACACTACAGTAGTGTTCTGAATTTCTTTCATTGAACATGACCCTTACATGTATGTTTCAGTATAAGTATTAGCTAATTTAATCTGGTGTCCAGACTTCATCAATGTCTCAGATCAAGATATTTTGAAAGATTTAGTACTTATCCTCTGTAAAAATGTAATAATTTCTTCAGTGCTATGAATAAAGAAGGTGGTCACTGAACGAGCTGAAGTATGACCTGTTGTCTTTCAGTATCTAGAGATACAGAGCACACCTTTTTTATCCCTTAATTTTAGATCATCACAGCTCCAACTTTTACTATCTTGCTTAGTTCAAACTGCAAGTAATGGCCACTGCTGTGCTTTGTTTGAATGAAGTATCATAGTTAAGACTTTTGTAAAACAATATATTCTCTGCTCAGGAAGACCAAATGGGTAAATAAAAATGGTAACATGAATTGTTACACCACAGACATCAGCCTTAGAAAGTGTTTTTCAGACCTGCCAAGTTTTTCTAGTGAATACTAGAATGTGTTTATATGGAGAGCAATGAAGCCTGGCTGTAATTCACTGCAGTAAATTAATGTATCCAGTTACACTACCTAATTAAACTGAACCTTGTGATCTTCTCATGATTAAGAGTTGCAATAAGTCCAGTGACTTATGAACCACCAAACATAGTTTCAAACATAATAAGGAGATTCTATTAGAAACCTATAATCTAAAAAATTACAACCTGATGAAGATTTTAATTGACATATTCTAATTTCTGTTGTAAATCTTAGCATAATTCTGGTACCAGAAAGTGCAATCGATTAATTGCAGCCAGGGCACTGTACGTGCTTCAGAAGATGCACTTAATATTTTAGAGCAAATAAAGCTAGACATGCAGAATAATAAAATAATTACTGAAAACTGTGATTTAAAAAGAAAAAAAAACTATCTTGAAAACAATTCCAAATTAAAAGGTCTGATTTTTGAACAACACCACATGTACTATACTATTAATTTAGAAAATGTGTGACAATGTGATGTTTTGCCCCACATTAATTTGATTTGTAGTGTAATTTAAAGTTCTGTGTCTTTACATGGCCCAAGAAATATTTAAATATATGAACAGATGTCTTTGACAGAAATGACAAGAGTACAAAATGCTCACATAAGCATTTCTTATGTGGATGATGCAAAGGATCAATATTTTGTCTTTGTGTTTAGTCTTCTGCAAAATGGAGATGGAGGAGAGCAGGTTTAGTTCAAGAGATTGTGCAGACTGCTTTGATGGTGGGCAGGCTCTCCAGTCAGCCGAGAGCTGAATCTCCCTTTGACAGGACAGATGCAGACAGATTTCACCTCTTTTCCTTGTTTTACTGTGTAAGCACCTCAGCTGACAACAATGGGATGTTTCACCCTTTATATAATTAAAAAGCATTTGTCCTGGGTTCTGGGCATATCTCAAGCTTAGTAGGTATGTGCCCACACTACCAGGAAATCATGCAGATGATCACTGTGCAGATATGTGGAGTTCCTGGTGGGCTAGTGCTGCTGCTCCAGTTCAGTCACTGTGTCACCAGGTAGAGGAGAAGCGTGGTGGAGGAACGTGGGAAAGGGGACACCTAATCTCTGCCTTTTCTTTAGGGTTCTTGGACGAGGTAGGAGAGACCTACAGTTTGCCATAATCTTAGCCCCAGTGAATTTTTCAGATTTTATCTTATGAGTATTTAGGTGAGTGGGTTTTCCAATAAAAGCTGTAAACATCAAGTAAATAAGGCTCTATAATTCTTTTACACCCAATGCAGTGGTCAGCTTCAAAAGATAGTGGCCAAAACAGTTGAGGATCCAAAACAGAACTGTCTAGTGCACTCCTAGCAGAGTGCCACAGATACTGGGATATAGGGGACATTGGCTTTACCCCATTAACCACAGGCAGGGCCTTGTGTTGGCCTTAAAACTAAGGTCTACACTTCTGAAATAAGTCTTTTAAATGCAAAGCTATTGAGAAAGTCATAAGGTACATCACCACCTTCTATTACTAGAAGAATTAACCATGTTATGAATTAAAACCTATATTATTTTAGAATGTGTCTTTACCACTAGATATCCTAAGTCTCATGCAGCTACAGCCACTTTAGTCTTTCCTGTAGAATTCATATACTTCCAGTAATGTATCTGGATATGTACATTAAGTGGCCTGGATCATATTTCACAGATTTTTGACTTTCCTAAATACTTTGTCTACGGAAATCCACCTTAGATTGCATCTTCTCTGATGAGTGAAAGGTATAATCAAAACCTCCCTCATCTCTCCAATGAATACATAAAAGCTAGTGAACTGTATCACTTCCTTTTACCCAAGGGTTTTGCATCTGAAATGGAGATTCCTTCCCACTGCAGAATAAGTGCTGCGTGTGGTAAGCATTTTGAATAGGCTGATTTTCTACTATTGGGTCAAAAGGAAAGAGACTGTAAAAAGGAATAGGATTTATAATGTGGTTATTTGACAGCTCAGTCCAAAGACTGCTAAAGCTCTTGAGAGTTTTTCCCTCAGCATATTTGGAATTGGGCCACTAATGTCTAGGAGGAAGAGAATTTTGAACTTGAGCTTGTTTAGTCAAACTTTATTTGAATCTAAGTAAAGTTAGATGCACATTAGTACTCACTAATATGTTTGGCTGCTGCAATAACACTTTGTGCCAGGGGAATTTTTTCTATCAATTGGCCAGTGTGCTATAAGAATGGAGTACATAGAATACAGCTACCAATACATAGTGGATTATAGAGAGAGGGAGAGAGATGTAATAAATATGTTTAGGGAGAATGTATGTTATATATTATGGAATGTCTTTTTAGCTCTTCCTTAATTCTGACCAAATAAAAAAAACCCTAGAAATCCCATCTCCACATCTAATCTTCATTGGGAAAATGCTCTATGCTTTTAAAAAGAAGCTAAACAGAACTGTTTGCATGAGGGAGTGTATGCTAATGGACTCTACATGCAGTCTCATTTTACTAAATATGCAGGGTTCTTAAAAAACTTTCACAGTGACTATGCTTAAGAAAACAATTTTGACTCAACATTTTAAAAAATTACTTTCCAATTAACATGATTAAATATCTGTTGCTCCCCAAAAGTAAGAGGGCAACAGTTTTTAACAATGACTTTGAACATATTGCATTCCACATACAATTACTATAAAAGTATAAGACAATAGCTGAACTTTTTTTAAGGCTTGAATTTTTAACCCAATCAGCAGACTCTGTGCACCAGATATTTCAGTGGCATAATTAAGGGGATTCTGTGAAAAAAAAAAAAAAAGCATGATGCTCTTATGCTATATTTTTTTTATGCTTATCATTTTCCTATCAAATTAAGATGTTGATTTGTTTATTTGATTTTCTAGTAGTCATGTCTGACTAAATGAACCATTTGCTAAATCAGATTTTAACAGTATGGGGAATAGTGCCTTGATAGAATCTGTGGCAGAAGCTTTAAATTGTGCAGACAAAAGTTTCTGAGTGCAAAAGGTAGGAAAAAAAAGCATCCACATCAAAGGTGTGCTCTAAGGCACAAGGAAATTTCTCTGTCTTCCCTGGGATTTCAATTATCCTCCACAGCAAAAGAGAATAGCAGCCTAGCTCAGGGAGAAGCACATACTGTTGTTCCATCAGTTTTATGCTCAAGATAAAGTATGTTTAGGCCTGAGGAAGAGGAAAGGTATGCAAACAGTCTGTGACAATCTGGTCACTGGAGTGCAGAGCATGACAGTACACCCAGATTTACTGCCACTAGCACATAATTCATCATTATACCCATCAGCTGATGAGCATCCCGCCTGCATTGCTGTAAATTTGGATGGCTTATGGGAAACTCCAGATGATTTTAAAAGGTAATGTTCTCTCTAGTCACCTGAAAAAAATAGATTCCAGATTTTCTACTTAATAATTTTACTGTTTGGCAGTAAATGCTATTTTTGCGTGCAGGCTATTGCAGAAACACATAATTGATTCACCACCATCAATGTGTTACATCATACTCAGCAATAAACAGCTTGATTCCAATCCAAACCAGCTTTTGTAGCCAATATACCAGAAAAACTTCTGTGAAACCATCTGTGACTGTCAAATCTAATGGGTTAGAGGCATGCACTGCTAAAGTGAGCAAGGCATCAGAAACAAAGGCTGGGAAACTGCACAGTTAAATGTTGGGAGTGGATAAATTCTTTCAATTCCATTAGCCCAGCAAGTGACTTTATTCAACTAGTTTCTCATCCTCTGTACCTTTGCAATGAACTTTGCCTACAGGCACCACTGTTTATATAGACCAATATTGATCTGTAAATATTGAATGAAAATTATAGTAGATTTCCTCAGTTCCCTCCACTATTGATCCCTGTGATCAGAGTTTTAAAAAAATGCACAACGAAACCAGAATTTACAGCCCTGAAATTTGTGAATTATTGCTGATATTATCTATGCTCAAATATGTAGTCAATTTTATGACATCCTTCTGATCACACCAGTATGGCTCCAGTTCAGAGTAAGAATGCTCCGATATAAAGAAGTTTTTGACTAAGTTGACTAATATTGCACATTTATTTCAGGGTTTTTTTGTTACCAAATCTGAAATTGTCTTTAAAAATATTCTTTTATAAGGATGCACACTATTACACAGTACCACATTAAACAGCTTCATTACTTTTGCATAGTCACATTTTCAAAGGTGGGAAGTGCCAGAACAAATTGTGTATAAATACCATGATGAAGGCTGCATGTGTGATGAGTGATCCAATTATTGAAAACATTGTAAGTACTTATTTAGTGAAAAATACATTATGAATATGTATGCTGTATTTTTTTCAGATGTCTGTTGTCAATAATATTTTCAGGAGTTACTGAATTTTTCTACCTGACTGTAGAATAAAATTAAGAACAGAGAGCTAGGAGATGTTCTCACAGGCAAGAAAATGAATGCAGTGAGAAGATATCATGCATAAACTTTAAGTTTCCTGTACAAGCAGTAATATTGTGTTGACCAAGAGTATATTCTGCCTCATGGGAAAGGAGAAAAGCAACTTGTTCTCTCTACTAATGTAGTGACGAATGCTTTAAACTGTGAGAAGAAGGCAGAGGCTTGAACATCTAAAACAAGAGGCGATGGATCCACTGCCCTATTTTTTTACAACTTCTCCCACTTTTCTGTCATTACTAAATTTATCCATTAAATTTAAATGACTTAACAGTAAGGCAAAAAGTGTGAAAAATAAGCAAAAGCTGATGGAATACTTCATTCACAACCAAAACTATGACTGAAGTGGCATCACCAAAAGGTGGTGGGGTAACTCTGCTGGCTGACAGTTTCGTAGAAAAAGTATAACTTGTTTAAAATGATGGGAAGAGAGAAATAAACATTTAAGGTTCAAACACTTCATCTGAGGTACTCAATATTGACAGATCTACAGCTGTTGAAGAGCAGAGTTTGAAAGATGTGCTTGAGAATCCTAAAGAAGGAGCACTTTGGACAACAGTGAAAATGGATATGGTAAGAATTTGTGATTTACTTCTGTGAATTCAGCAAAAGTAAGAATTGCATTTCAAGAATAAAGAAATAAGTTAACTCATAAAATGAGTAAAACAAGATTTGCTGAAATTACAGTCACCCATAGCTTGAGGTCTCCCAAGACTTTTCCCAGAAAAGCAGCAGTGCACCAATTGGAGCTTCTGTTCTGAGAGCAGGCATATGGAGTAACACTTTTCCTTAAGGTTGCTCTTCAATAAACGAAGTTTTTTTGAGGTGCACTGTCTTTATGAGCCCAAATACTAATGCATTTTGCAAGCTACCCTCCTTTTTATACATCTCAGTGTGATCTTTGGATTCAATTTTTTTTTATTTTTTTGCATCATCAGTGGCATAACACTGCAAACATATGTCAGATTGTGAACCATTAAAATCTGCATAATTTTTCCTAAGTAATGTCTTGGCAGCTTTCTCCCTCTCCCCCATATATATGTTGATGATTATTATTGCCCATATGTTTTACTTGATGAAGAACAGGACAAAAAAAATATATACTGAAAAGGGAGAAAAAACACTTCCTAAGTAAAATGTCCAGGTAGAGATAGAACTCTTCTGCAAGCCTTCTTCATGCAGTTACTGAAAAATGGAGGTGAGCTGCCCAAGAACATGGACGGGTAGGGTGAGCTGGGTTGGCCAGTGAGGATAGCAACTATCCCCGTAGAGTTATGTATGTGCAAGCAGCCCATACGTGGGATGAAGAAGCAGTTTCTGAATTTCTGAGGGAAAAATCTAGTTGTTTTTTTTTGTGTGAGAATGGCATATCCTTTAGGAGAATGCATGGCAGGAGTTATATGGAGCAGACTAGAAAATGTGACCATCAGAAGTTAACAACTGCTTTTGAGGACTTGCTGTGCTAGTGTTCCTTCCAAGGACAATGGCCCACTGGATCACCACGCAGCCACGGGCCTACCACACCTGCCTGGACACAGGACAATGTGCCTATCATTTAAAAAGCTTAGTGTCAGCCAGTAATGAAGGAAGAATTCCAGTGCATAACCTCCAACACTTCTTTTGGCTGCTTTCAGACAGCCAGCTATCCAAGGGCATCTTCAGGTCTCCTTCTCACCTTAAGGACCCCATTTTAAGGAATGGAAATGCTGGTGATTAGTAGTAGTTAAAACTGCATCGAGGAAAAATGTAGGCAGGTGAAGTAGACTGAGAAAATGTAGATGCATGGCCTCAAAAACTTCTGTCCTGTCTTCGGCTTACTGATCCTCTGAAGATCCCCTGTGATCCCTTCACTGCCTATAGAATCCCATTATAAATGGCTGCAGTGGTTGTAGATTAAAGCAGATGAGATGGATTGGGACATGTATTTGAGATGAATGGTCACTTGAGGCAATGTCCTCTTTCATACCAGACTGTGCCTCCTTTGTGCAAAACCCAAAAAATTTTGGCCAGTCAGAATTAAGGTCAGTCAGCACTAAGTACCTATTTTCTTCCTGCATGATTTTGCCCCAAATGATGTTGTGGAGGGTTAAATTTCACTATATGATTTATCTGTCTCTCTTGGGTGTTCTGTCAGTAGAGGAAAACTGATCACGAATCTTTCCATATTTTAGATGGAATTAGTTTTCATTTTCAATTCAGAAGAGTGTTTAATGGAAAATATTTCTATTTGCAATGTGTTCTTTTTTGGCTGCAAGAGAAGTTTCAGTTGGGATCACTGGACAATCCTCAAATAATTAATCATGATTCTGGACTACAAATAAATAGAAATAAGTCTCCTTAGCCCACAGTAGAACATGCCTGGAAATGATTTTCAAAACAGTCAGCACAATGGTCAAGTTATCTCTGTTGTAAGGACACTTGCCCATATTCTAACTGAATTATATAATGTTTTCCTTTTAAGTAGCATCTATTTTAATTAAGATACACAATAATTTATCTACTAGAGAAAAAAGAAACCCAAGTCTTCCTTCTTTCCAGTGGATCATTGTCATGGTTTAACCCTATCCAGCCACACAGAGCAATGAAGAACCAAAATTGTCCTGGGCCACATCTCATTGAAAATGATCCTACAGGTGCAGAATATACGAAATAATAGAAAAAGACAAAGTTAGAATAATTCAACTACTTCATATAATTACCAAAAAGATTGATATCAAGGATTTATAGGTAATTATATTTTGCTTGCATTTACCGTTATTAGAGAAATTGATCTAAATTAACTAATTCCTCTATTTCACAGTCATGGGNTCTTGGCAATTATTTAAATCTCTAAAGAATATTCACAGAGTGTACTCTTAAAAACTTGAGCATTATAAAATGAATTCCCAGCTCCACCATTACGAAGATTATCTCAGTGTTGTATCTCTACTGACAATTTTATTTTAGCCTTTCACTCCAAAGTTTTTATTAGTGAAGCTCCAGTCTCGCCATGGTCTCATGCAGAGAGATTCCACTGTAGGACCACAGCTGCAACTCAACTTCTACTTTTCTCGCTTAAGTCAGTTTAGCTGTTTAAAGGAGTTTTGTTTATGTGAGAACTGCAGGAAATCAGATATATATCAACAGCCTCAAAAAGAGTTCTATTTTATTTTTTATCATTCTATAGGGCTTGATTGATGACCAAAAATCTTGGAATTTCAGCTACCTGGGGAAAACCAGGACTCAGTAGAGGATATATAATAAAGAACAGCTAAAAAGTAAAGTGACAGCTATCACTGTAAAGCCTGATAACTGGATCTCTAGTGTCCAACATAAATACTAGGTTTAGGTGCTTTTTATGCATTTTACAGCAAGAGCCAGATGCTCGATATCTTGTACGTGAGTTTATATAAATTAGTTCCTTGCTTGGCCAATTTTATGACATCAGTTCATCTACAATTTATACTTTGCTTTAAAAGGTCATAATTACAAAAAAACTCTTTCAAACAAAATATTGAGACCTACCCTTCCTGTTCCTGACAGTTTAAAATGTATGTTCTGTAAGTATTTTGAACTACATACTTTCAGATTCTATGAAATGCTGCAATCTTACTACCAGGTATTAATGCAAACTTAGAGAACACTCCTATGTGACAACGAGGAGCTAAATATTTCAATCCGTGCACATAGGTCCATCTGAGTATGTTCTTTTTGTCTCTCCAAATGATTATTTCATTCTGAGAGTAATGCATTCTTCAAGCATTTACCATTTGGGACAAAACAAAACTCAAATCACGTACAACAGATAGAAGCTGAAATAGCACCACAAGGATTTAGGCTTGTGTTTTACTGAAGGGGAAAGGATGGTGCCCTTTGGCCAAGGTCACCACAATGTGCATTTTATTAGGATATGATAAGTGGTAAGAATGCATAGATCAGCCAGGTGTGCCATGGATTAGTTCTGCTCCCTGTCCTGGTGACAACCTCTGTCTTTTCCTGCCTTTTACTTATACCGCTTGAGTATGGATATATGGGGGCTACCATTNCAATGGACAAGGTTTTTAAAGCCAGACAAGGCAGACTTTAATCCTAAAAATGGTGTGTGGTTCGAGACTGCACGAAGGATGATGCCTTACAGCATACAGAGTAATAAGAACTACTGCACTGACAAGGAAAGGCACCCATAAAATCCCCGTTGAAGTCAGTGGGAATTCTGTCACTGACTTTAGTGGGGCCAAGATGTCACCCCACAAATCGGATTCTTTCTGTCACTGAGATCTAGGACAAAACTATGAGGAGAGCAGTGTTTCAGTCATGTGAGAATTTACTGTTCTGCCCCTGCATTTGGGTCATTATGCCTTAAGAGTGGAGAGATCAGGATTTATTTCTCTTGGTAAAATATCAGCTCAGAATTGCTGCAACCAATAAGTACACTGGCTGAATAGACACCACGCTTAAAATTAATGGCCTTCTGCTATATATTATAAATGCCTTATTACTGGTGGTTGCTTGAAAAAGAAAGTGTTACTGAAATCTGGCATTGCTATGAAACTTTGGGAGCTGGTAATTGCCAGAGGCTATAAATTAGCTTGATGTGCTGTACTGACCCTGTCATGCACTTAATGTAATGGTATCAGTCTAAATTACAAAAAGAGGCTGAACATTAAAATACTCAAATTGCATTAAGAAAGGGGAGAGGAACAACAGAATTGTCATAGCTCATTAGTGTTCCATAAAGTTGAAGAAAAATACAGCCATCAACAACAATATAAAGTTTTGTACTTGCTGTTTATTCATCTATCCAACTTTGCAAAATACTATGATTTTAAAAATAAGACACAATGGGAACTATTTTATAGCTGTAAGTATTTTTAACAGAGAATATTTAATTACTATTGACATGACATTAATATTTATTAACATCTTACTTATTAGAAATTTATTGCTGTTAAGATGAACATGCACACTGTAGAGTCCTATCACAGCACTTCACTGACAAATGTTCAGAGAGGGCTACTTATGATATTTCTGTATCAATGGGATCAACTTTCATTTCTCCCAGCTAGAAAATTTAATGAGATGGAATTTGAGGACTTCTGGACTTCTGCTGAGGATTCTGCCTTTGTGGTGGTTGTAGTGGTCACTGCAAGTCTGTAATCACCAAGCCCAGGTGTGTTCCATGCCTTGGTGAAGCTCATTAGCCAGCAACAGAGGTGCAGCATGGTAGATGCAGCACTTTCCAGCTGCACAACAGAGGAAACATAAATTTCACTTATTTGACCATGGATTCTTACAGACATTTGGATGCTGTATGGAAGTCACTAACATTTTCTATTTTTTTCCAAAACTGCTTTTCCCAAGCTTAGGCATATCCCTTGCAAATCTAAAACTGATTATTAATATCAATTATTAATACCTCACTGGAAGAGAAAGGATTTATCGACCACCTTCCAAGTTTGTAGTGTAAATGACATTTTAATGATTAATTATATCTTCCTAGCAGCTTAGAAGTCTGTTTTCCATACCTCAAAGAATCTTGGGTAAATGTTATTTGAGTTTGCAGAAACAGTTGAATTCTCAGCCTACTGAAATCACTTCAGACTTTATTTATCTAGGATAACCATTTATGAAAGTGTCTCAAAAACACCAGGTGCTGTTCTCATTCCTAAGGTATTAATTTCCCTTTAAATAGAGCATCAGTCCCAATCGGGTTATTGGGAAGCTGTGGAAATTTATTTCACCTGTGTCAGTATCAGATGGAATGGTGATGCAATTATGTCTGACTGCAAGATGTAGATGCATACCTTAAGAATCTTTAACTATCACTAATAAAATGGATGTGATGGATTACAGACTTCAGCAGCCCATAGCTAAAGTAAATTACACTGAAAGCTTGTACAGGTAGACTGGCTGTCACCTTGTCTTATTCTTAATAGGTGAAAATTAGGGAACTGGTTGAAGCTGGCAATCCACATGAAATTTCCTTGCAAGTGTCTATCTTAGATGCTATTGTTATTATTAAATGACTTACCTTACAGGGATGCTGTTCTCAGCCCTGTGTTTCTCTGACAATAGGAAAATCTGGACCCACTTGGACAAGACAACTGTCTTTGCAATAGTTTGAGTTCTAATATTACCTTCTCTGCCATCTCCTCTTCACTGGTATTGTGACACAATCTAGATAATGGCCAATTTAATAATGTCTGGCATGCTAAGGTCACAGCACCTAACTGCAGACTAGAGTCAGCAATCTCATACCTACCTTCCTTTGAGAAGAGGATGTTTGCTGCTTTTCTTTATGGACTTGCCAGAAAATAAGCAGCAGTTTTGTTAGTATTGACAAAGACAGGTATTATGTTGTTCCTTCAACATCCAAGATTTCCAGATGTATAATTCACAATCTAAAAATCACGAACTTGCATTAAAAAGAACTTGTTTTTTATTCTTGGTTTTGATCAGCTACTGTATTGGTATAAACCAATAACAACAACATCTACAAGAAGCGAGCTGGGAATTGTTTTGTATAACCCCATAAGCTCATATTTCATATTATGACAGATATCCCACATAGCTTTTATAAGAATTGGCAGAAACATATATGTTACTGCAACACCACTCAGAAAAAATACTATGCATATGGATTAAATTTCACAGACTTATTGTTTAGTTTTGTAACCATTTCTTCTCTATAAACAGCAAAAAAATTTCTTTCACTCACTCTTCTCAGTTTGGATAAGCAATTCTCTCACATTTTCATCCGCCTTCTTGTGTTGTGTGAAGTCCTCATATTTCTATTTCATTCATCATGATGTATTTGGCATTTTTTTGACAGATGACAGCACTTCATTTCACTGGGGGAGGAATAGAAAAAGACAGAAGAACAAAAAAAAGCTGAAAAACACTTTGTCTTAGTGTAAATGAATATACTTTTACCAACTATTCTCAAAAGCACGTGCTCCAAATCTTTGGATTGACAATAAGCATTGGAAACTTTATCCAAGTGGTATTTTTCATCTGGTAGTACTAAGCTTCTGAAAATGGGGTTTTACAATACAGCCTCTCAGTCATACATCTTTCTTCTCAAAGGTTTGGAATCTAGGTTGAAATTGTTTGATGGCTTTGCATTATGTGTTGTCTGAATAAAACATACTTGATTCCTTTTGCACACTGGATGTCCAGGTAAGCTGTGTATTATCTATTTGGTCCCTTCAGAATTACTTTGCTTTTGCAGCTCAAAGTGAGTGACAGCAACACGCGAGCTAAGTGTTCCAGAAGAGCAGAGACTGCATTTATAAATTGCTGACTATTGCATCAGTAGAAAAAGCCTCCCAGTGAAGCAATAATTACTCTGAAAGTGTATTCCAAGTCTTTGATATTGAAGACAAAAAATAGACAATATGGAAAAAGTTTCAGCAGACTGAATGTCTCCATACACATTTTCACATGAATCCTTGTGTGTTTATGGATGTGTCTTATGTGCAGTCCCTTTCCTAAATTTGTTTTATTATATATTTTTTAAAATAATTTCTTTCATGTTATTCTGCATCAGATAATCCACTCAGAAAACAATGAGTACACAAATGTAGCCCACCTAAATCTTGAGAAAGTGGTTAAATTATATAACTTGTAAAAAACAAGGTTTGGTTTTTTTTTGCTTTTTGCTCGAAGGATGCTAATCACCATTTCTGTGCTTAAATCAAGAAACTATCTTTTTGTATCATAAATTTAGAAATCATGTTTTTATTCAGAAACATAAATTTGCTTTTAATTATTGACTTGAGTCTGAAATTCCATTATCTGGAATTTTTCCTTAGCAGTTCAGATTCATGCCTTTAAGGTATTCTGTAACTAATCACAGTTTTGTGTATTTTACTACAGGCAAGGGTTTTCTGAAAATTCATTGTTTTACTATACACGATTTAAGTAGCAAACCAAATTAGATTCCATTCAAATAAAAATATTTCCATCAGAACCAAAGATTAAGGTGGAAAATATTTCATCTGAATCCTCATTCATCTGAAGTAAAATTTGCAGATACTAAACTGAAACTAGCAACATTCACATTTCCAGAAAGGAATGACTTTTTCTACATATCATCAAAGCAAATGGAAGAAAACTTTTAACTGTGTTTTTCTCCTAAAAAATAGTTAAAGTTAAGACCATCCAAGTAGAAATAAAGGATGTTGCACTTATAGCTAATGGTCTCCTGGAAGAAGAGACTTGTCCTGTCAAGATGAAATACTGCAACTCAAAAAACAGAGAGAGTTTAGCTGGATTTAGGACAAGACCCTAGAGTTTTCAAGATCATAGTTAGGCCTAAGGAACTACTGTTTTCTTGGATCTTACTTTATTTTCCTAGAGGATTTTTTGGAAATGGTCTTAACATTTCAGTATCTTTACATGTATGTGAGAAAAAAAGCACATGGAATCAATATATACAACTTGAATTCTAAAGCAAATCCATTTTCATCTATGGAATTGTAATTATTGCTCTGCCTGTTTGAATGGGAAATTGCAGAGTAATCTTGAATTAATATATCTCAATCTCTTAAGAAGAAACAGACAAACTGTTATCAATATTCATGAGCTTTTTTTCTCTTGTAAGCTCATTGTTATGACGAGAGATTAGTAGTCTTTTGTCATGACTTAAAAATCTCATGTCCTTATGGTTCCTTTCTATTCATTATCATACTTAAGTATTAAGTTTTCTTACTTTATTTTTCCTTTTACGTTACAGTAGTATTAGCAGCCCAGAGTCAGATGACAGTTTTGACATAAGAAATACAATATTCAGATTTAGTGAGATGCTTAAACCATCCAAGAACTATATTCTTAAGCAGAAAATCCAAGAAGCAGAGGAAGAAAGCACAGGTTTCACAGAGATGTGAATTAAATTTCTCAAATTCAGACTGAAATAGTACTAGATTAGAATAGGCCTACTGTCTGCCAGTTCACAGTTCAGTGTCACTGGGATGTCACTTCTCATATCTTGCCATTTTTTTTCATGTATTTCTGTCAATTCAATTCAATTCAATTCAATTCAATTCAATTCAATTCAATTCAATTCAATTCAATTCAATTCAATTCAATTCAATTCAATTCAATTCAATTCAATTCAAGGTGCCTATATATAACATGAGAATAGGGTTTTTAACCCCTGGAGTTACCCCTGAAATCAAGTACGTTAAGTTTTCTTTTACACCAGAGTAATGGGCAGGTAAAATAGAGCGGACTCAGGGAATTCTATCTCATTTAATTAGTTGCCAATTACCAAAATGGTTAATTACTGATTTGGGTACTGAGAAACAAAGAGTGTCTCCTGTTCTGTTCCCAACAATACCCATTTCCTCATGCCTCCTCCCATATTTTCCTCTGTGTGTCCTCACATGACATCCCCAATGTCTCCATTTTTCTCTACATCATGTGGCCAAGAAGCTATTCTTTGGAAGAAAAAAAATACACATTTATGGCAACCATAGAGCATTTTAATAATGAAGCTTTTAATAGAAAATGACAAGTGAAATTTGTGTATTACCACAACCGTGGTGGGTCCTAAATAATCACAATTCCCTGTGGCACTGAATTACAAGCCATGTTCATTGATAATTATCACTTTTCTCCAGATTTTTAGATTAAAAGTTCTGCTTCATGAATTTTGGATGCTGGTCAATCAGACTGAGGTTTTCGATGCTTTTCAGGCTGCAGCAGATGATTTGAGAGATGAATTGTGTTGATCCAATACATTCACTGACTTTCTACTTTCAGTTCCTCCATCATCATGCACCAATGCTTTAGGGATTGGCATGTCTTCTGCTCCCAACATACAAGCATGGTAGACGTCCTGACATGAAAATGTGTCATTTTGCCCCACAAAAAAAGACAATAAGGCTTGGTAACATTTTCTGTTTTGGCTTTGGAGTTATTTTTGCTGTGTGTATTTATTTTTCTTTTGGTTTACGTCTTCTTGCATGCTGGAACACTGTCTTTCATTTTGTGTAGCATAAGGGGCCTCATAGGATTTGCAAGGTAAAACCTTTCTTTAGAGCATTCTGCCTTCTTGCTTTAAGAAGAACATATTTCCTATATTTCTGTCTTACAGCAAAGTAGATTATAGCCAGACAGATAGGTACTTTGAAATAGAACTGATTTTATTTCTATGTTGCATTGATTATTCCCACGTATACCACCATTAGTCATACACAGGAATTTCCTTGCTGGGAAATGGCAAGACAGTTTGGTTTAGAACTGCTCTGCAGCTGTTCTAAATTACACCAGGATAAGACTGAACCCTTCCAGTTTTTAGACATCTGAAAGTTTAGCTTTTAGCAGGAGATTATACCCAAACTTGCCTCAGTTCCCTAATGAAAAGGTTTACTCTTTTACAGATGTAAGAATTAGCGACTTAAAGGAAAAATACTATAAAAAACAAATCCTTGAAGTTAGAAAGAAAAAACAAAGCAGTGTAAAAGAGAATTAGACTGGCAGGGAACTTCAAAAAATACATGATATGAAAGGGTATCAACAGATGTCTTCAGCATGAAGACTAGTAGTGTTTTCTAGCCTTTATTTCTTTCAGGGGCTCAGTACCAAGAGGTGCAAGTTTCCATCTGGTAATAGAATTCCACAAATAATTTAAGATGAAAAGCATAATATGTATTTAATGATACCTTCAGGTTGCTGATCAAAGCATTTTTTCTGAACAATTTTTTGTCATGGTATTATTTTTCTTCCCTTACCCATTTTTTCCAGTCCTTCTATCCTTTCCCATCACATAACTTCACTAATAATTTTCCTATACTATTACAAAGCAAGTATGTGGCTGCTGAAGCCAATGATTCTTCAATCATTTTGTCCTTCAAGTTGTTTTCATTTTTCCTGTCTTCTCCTCTTGTGCACCACATATTTTGGAACTGGAAACAAGCTCGATGTCCCCTATTTGCTGTATATGTTCAGTGTTTCTTCTTCTTTTCCTAATTATCTTCAAATTAGGTATTTGTGGATGAACACGCACACAGTGAGAATGGTCCTTACCTAAATAAGTATGTCACTTCTTAGTTTGACAGCATGGCACAGAGGACAGCTGTGGCACAATGTCATCCGGGAACCTTCCTCCAATCTGTGGGGGAACCACAGAATGCAAAAAGATATATGCTAGATGAGAAAATAATTACAAAATTCAGGGGACCTTGGTAAGACCCTTTGCTCCTCCATGTCTCCATTTTCCCTCTCAACCGCTGCTTGATTTGTCTAAAATTCCAAGCACAGTTATCTCACAGGGCTTTAAGTTTTGCTGTCATGCTAATATGCCAATTATTTAACAGCAGTACCAAGAGATTTAATATAGAATTGCAGAATTTTGGAAGATATTTCATCATTGGAAGTGTACAAGGCACCATGTTAATCTCTGCCTGGCAACATATCAAATCTTACGTTTTTATATCTATTGTCGAAAGCTAGAAATCTACTGAATTTGCTGAGACTTTTGTCAAGTGTATTAATCTGAGATAAGGCAGTGTGTGCCCACTGCAATACTTCCTGAGTTCATATTCCAGTGCTGGCTTGCCTGTAAACACAGCAGGAGGGGAAAAGTAGTTGTTTGTCCTGCTATATGTGCACTCAGTTTCTGCATTTCTCTTCTTTTTAGCCTCCAATTCATAAGTGAATTTAGAGTGGCTTAGCAGTGTTATTGGCAAATGCTTCAACTCCAGTAGCTTTTATATTGTGTTGAAAATGTCAATCTTTTGACATTTGGTGTACCAAAATGTGGTCTCTGGCACAAGCTAATATCCTGTGGTTGCACAGCTCACTACTCTGATGTTGTGACTGTTTCTCCCATTTCTGTCCATTTGGGATTCCATGTGAAAGAGATTAAATTCCATTCTCTTGCCTGCTATTTGACGTTATGTCCTTTCCCTTGCATACATGGGTTTTGTGTGAATTAGTACTGCTGCTAATTTCTCTGCATGGTTACCTGCAGCAGAAGTAACTCAATCAATAGAGTAGCCCCTCTGCCATATACCTTGGAGATCCCACAGTACTGTGACAGGATAATGGTCTCCTGTTGCTGGATAATGGCCTCCTGTTGCTATGCAAATACAAAGTCAAAACAAATGTGAACGATGACATTTCTAAAAGCAAACATAGAACTGAGCCTTTCTCTGGTAAATATTTCATTAAAAACCATTTCTGTTTCCTAAACCAGTGAAATGAACACTTTCTAAGGCAACATCATATCATAGATGAGAACAGAAATACAGCTTTAATATTTAATGTGCTTAGTGAGACATTAGAGTTGTTACCCTTTTTAGAGCTTATATGACAAATAACTCATTTCACCCTTTGATTTCAAGACCAGCCACTCTCTAGTATGTAATGCTCCTTACAGCTTAGCGTCACCTCTTTTTTAGTTTTGCTTTTGATATCTTGTCATGTTTCTGTACAATTCTCCCTCATTGTGCAACAAACAACATTCTAGTTAGTGTTGGTTGTTCAGTGTGTTATCCTTCTTATCTACTTTTGAACTAATTTTGTCTTTTTGAAAAATCCATTTAAACTCTTGAACTAGAGCTTATTCTTCATATTTTTTACTCTGGGAATAGAGAGGTAGTAAAACAAACAAACAAAAAAAAAAAAACCACAACAAAAAAAAAAGACTGTCAGGAAACCGGTTGTGGCATCTTGTTCTTGTCTATTCCCAACTTAAGGACAGATCAGAGCAGCCAACATTCTTCTTCACCTTAGCCTTTCTGGCAGTGGTTCTTCAGAAGCAAGATGGTCATGATCATTCTGAAGGTTGGCAGCCTCACCAGAGCAGCTGACTTCTCTAAGCCTTTCCTGAATCTGGATTATCTTAGTGCATAGCAGTAGGGGGAAATCTGTGCCTCATCTCAACCATTCTCATGCCAATCTCAGATGTCAAAGAGGTGCTTCAACCTCAGACTGCATCTTGTTCCTCCAAACTACATATTAAACTGCTGCCTGATGAAGGCAGGGACAGGGGAGGTGGACAAGGGTTTGGAGAAAAAGTTCTCGAAACCCTATGGATTTTAGACAACATAAACAGAATAAACCTGATTTTAAATTAAGGGAGCTGCACATTTAAAAAGTATCTTTCTGCATAAGACAAGATGCATAATGTGAAGCAATGTCACATGTTCCACAATTAGAAATAAATCAAAGAAAGTACTTAGATAGACTGCCCTTTCTAATAATATTTGCTCTTTTATTCTGCTTAGTACTTCAATCTTTTGAAGATCAAGGCCAAACCAGTAAAGATTTCAGGATACTGAGCAAGTTAGTACTAACTAGATGACTATGTTTGCAGTGTACAAGGCATCACAGCCCACGCTTTGCCAAGATTTCTCTCTCTGGTAGAAGAAAATGAATCCAGCATGTTTGCTGCTTGCAGATGGTTCAGGAATAACACAAGAGCAGGCTAGACTCTTGAGTACACAATTATTTAGAGCTTAAAAGGTCAAAGCACCCAAGTGGCTACTGGTAGCCAATGGAGATCATATGGCAAAAGTGCATTGAACTTCACAAAGGCACAATACTTTCTTAGAAGAGCAGCCAGGTTTGAGGCAGCCAGATTTAGCGCTAGCTTTATTTTCCAGATGGACTTAAATCGTGCAGAGATTGTGAGTAAGCTAATCTTGTGAAGGCAAAGTCTACAGACAGAGGATGGGTACAATCACATGGGTGGATGAATTTTGAAATTATGTGGGTGATATTAAATTCAATAAGAACTATTTTCACTATATGATTGGAACTTGGATATCAAAAAAATTCTCTCCAATTAAACCATAACAGAAAAAGGCAAACACACATCTGTTCCTTGAACTGAAAATTATTTACCTGATTCATTGATTAATTTCCCTTCCAGCCATTCTTGCATCCTTCCCTTTTGAGATAAGGTTCAGTCACAAGTTTCAATCTATGCACTGATCCCTCGACTTTTATTTTGTGAATGCAGAAGAGGAGCAAAAGAAGAATGAAAAGTAGATTGGGTACCTGACATAAAGAGATAATTAAGAATTCAGGTAAGCATACAACCTACTGCCCTGTGTTCTCAAATTCTACAATCTAAGGTCCAGCTACGAAGATCAGTTTAACAGCACCGCAGTTTCTCCTGTTTCCTCTGTAGATTCACTAACAATGCACATTACAGAAGACATACATGGCACCTAGGGAGAGTTAAAGTAAAACACAGCTAACCAGTAGTCAAAAGAAAGGTTAGGGCAAATGGAGAGATGTGATATGTTCAGGCAGTCTTATTTGCCTGAAACACTCTTGATTACTTTGAGTTTCTCCCTTTGTACCAACATGAAAATATGTCTACCACTACTGTGAATATATTACTGGCCTCAGAGCTCATTTGGTGAGCATGAGAATTGCTGGAACCCACAACAGTTGAAGGTAAATATGATTTCATGGGCAGGGTCAGCTTTCAAATTGAAGCACCCTTATTTTCAAAATCCCACTGCTTTCTACCAGATATCAAGATATACCTTCCAGGTCTTTTATAGTCTTTAAAAGTTTTTTTCACTGAAGTTAAAGGGANATAAAAAAGACGTAATTGATACAGAAAGTTGTAATTTATGTTTGCTCTCTTGAAAGGCTTAGCATGGGTATCAAACAACACAAACAAAACAGCTGCAAACAAAATGAGTTTTACAAAGACCA
This sequence comes from Thryothorus ludovicianus, assembly GCA_013397245.1. Classification (NCBI taxonomy): domain Eukaryota; kingdom Metazoa; phylum Chordata; class Aves; order Passeriformes; family Certhiidae; genus Thryothorus; species Thryothorus ludovicianus. The sequence continues at coordinate 194,191 of VZTB01003860.1, forward strand.
TTAACTCTTAATTCCCATCAGTCTTTTAAATAACGATGTAACCAAAAAGATGGTAAAATAGTCTTTTTCTATTTTTCTTTGCAATGTTGACCTGGAGAATTTCTTGAGCATTAATTGAAATATAATCTTATTAAAGCATGAATTTATATTACATCAATCTGTAAATCTGCCAATATGCAATAAACTTTAATCTTTCTTGCTTGTTAATTGGAAGTTCATTAAAGAGCTTCTTTTTACAACAAATATGTCACAGAAAAAAAGCCAAAGAAACATTGTTGGAAAAATCCCTGTAGGAAATAACTCCTGATGCTCATGTTCAGCTTGTTCTTGTGGACTTTCAAAGTCAAAAGCAAAGACACGTACTGTGAATTGTCCAGGGGGTCAGTTATCATTCTTCCATTAGAGTGTTTCCAATATATAGCCTGAGTTTTCTTATTTTAATTTAAGCCAAATGTTTTTGTCTGCTCTATCCACGTGTTACATGGTTCAAGTTATTCTATTATTTTCCTTGTTTTCTTCTCCAAGTCTACTTTAGTATTTCCTCAGTATTTATATGACCAAGCCCACAGTGATTATCATTGCTGTATTGCAGACTGGCCGTCTTGGTTCACATCCTTTTTGAGGATTACTGTCACAAAGTAGAGGTAGTATTTCAAATAAGCTGAGTGGAAACGTTACCTAATATTTCTCAGCATTATCTTTGTTTTTTGTCCCAGTACCTCCTCTTATTTTTTAAAATCAAGGCTCACTTTTGAATCACAGTCCTCCACAATATCTTGATCCTCTTCTGTGTAACTGGTGTCTTTTTCTCAAAATATATTTGTTCTACTGCTTTTTTTGTCTAACCATGGTGTTTTCTGCTTGATTTTATTGAAATACATCCTATTCTTTCATATAATTCCTCCAGCTTGTCAGGATTTTTTTAAAAAAACTTCTCGTCCTGACAGCTAACAAATTTGCCACAATATTTTCATCATCTCCAAATTAGGCATTTTGACACCACCCTCCAGACTGGAATATACCAGTGAAGCCTACCAGGCTCAGGACAGGCCTTGAGGGCCTTGCAAACTGCAAAACTGCATTCAGTATACTCTTCCACTTTGATAATGAATGGGCATTACTTTCTTCAGTATGTTAATTCAGCCAATTTTTCATTCATCCACTTAGAGTCAAAAAAATCTTCTGTATTTAATGTAGTAACATATTAACTTACCTCCTTTAGATATCCTGATTCTCAGGTCTTCTTTGAGGGTAATTAAAAAAAAAAAGGTAATATAGGAATAGAGGTGCTCAGTAATCACAGAAAGACCTGAGAAAACTGAAAGACAGGATGCTCAGCAGTTCTCCAGAAGGACATGAGAAAGATCTCATGGTAAGAAATGGAGTAAAATTGGTAAATTTTATCATAAAGTTAAGAAAATTCATAATTGTTATCAGTAAAGGGATTTAAATGTTAGGTCTCCCACAAGCAACAAAATTTCCTTTTGCCTACTAGATAGAAAGAAAAATAATTTGCAACCACTTTAATACATATCTATTTATGATACGTATTTATATAAATTTGTAATATTTATATAATATATATAAAAATATTTAAATATTTAGAAGTAATAGCTCTTCAACAGAAACAGGCATCATGCTTAGAAACAAAAGACCCAATGTCTTAAACAGCTTTTTACTTTTGTGCATACTTCAGTCAATTGAACAAATTGACAGTACAGAGTTTCTTTTCCTCATCATGAAATGCCTAAGGAGCACAGGGCAAGATGACAAACAAAAGCCCCTTTGCTACAGAGGAAGTGGACTGATCTTCATTACTCTGTAGTACAGAAAAAGCAGTTTAAAGGCACTTTGGGAATGTGTAAACTGTTACACCAAACAGAACTCAAATGCTCTTTAAGTAAACATAGTGGGATCCCAGAACACAAAATTATTTTTTAGTATCAAAAAACTATTAAAATGCAATATTTGTGACCACAATTCTATTCAAATGGCCTTGAGATAAACTATTTGTCATAAATTCTGCAGCAAATTCTCCTGCAAAGGTGATCAGGGACAATTAGCAATTAATATTGTAGCTGCCAGATCCAGGATCTAGAAACACTGGAAACCAGAAACACATCTGTTGCTTAAAATATAGTGCTATGTGTTAGCATGGTCAACACAGGAGCCCAGTTTTGACCCTGACAGCAACCTCCCTGAATCAGTAGACATACACACAGGTTACTGTTCAACATATATTGGGGTGTTTTTTCAAACCACAAAATATCACAGAGCAGTAGGAAAAATGGAAATGAGGCTTAAATCTGAAAAATTTACTGTGAATGCTTAATTAAATGCCACTTATGTTTCTTCTTTTATCACTACTGCTCCTGAGAGTCTGCTCTGAATTAGACTGAAGCAATATATCTTAGGGGAGTGTTACAAGCCAGCAACCTATCCTTATCCAAGGTTTATTTTGCACTGGTTTCATTTTCAGTAAGGATCTATACTTTTTTTTCCCACATGTCCGTGCAGCAATATTGGTATCATGCACTGCAGTGAGAGTGCACAGATAGATATAGCCTAAAAAATTGGCAAAATTACAATCTGTCCAGAGTGCTTAGAGCTGTGCACAATATTTGAGTGGGTTGTGGCAGCCATATCACCATTAGTTAATTATGGTAGGGCATCATGTTGATGTGGTGACTGTGCTGCTTCCAGTTTTGGAAGTAGTTCAGAGGCCTCTACATCTGGGTCTGCATCTGCAAGACCATGTAACTTGTTGCTGATATAGCTTTGATTTGCTGAAAAAAAAACAAAATAGGGAAACTTCTGGTCATTCATCTTCAAAATTAATTTTCAAGGCTCTTCATTTCGTCCTTGTGTTTGGAGTCCGTGAGGAAAGCAAGATGGCGTAAGATGAAGGGAAATATTGCTTGCATATTGTAATTCCTTTGAGAGGCAAGATGCACTCAACATTTCTTCTTGGTTGTGTATCAACAAAATTTTATTCTTAGATAGGAAAAATTAAGAAGATATAGTAGGAAGAACTAAAGCAGGCTATCCATATGGATTCACCACACTTTTTTTCTGCCTTGAGAATAATAATCAGCAGACAGGATATGCTCAAAGATTTTATCAATCTCTCTCATTTATCTAGTAACAGACATACAGTTAGAAATAAAAAGATTTTTTATTATTTACCACAGATGATAAATGAGCTCAGTTTCTAGATCACTCTAGACTATGTAAAGCCTCAGAGCAGTGCTCAAAAGCAGACACAAGGCTTCCCAAACCTCTGCTAATGAAAAGAGTTCCTAGTTAAAAATTAAATTCATTGAATATGCAATTATTTATCTTTTGTTTTTTTCTTTCTCAAATTCTGCTAAATTTTCTTCTTTGGAGGCTTTTAGCCTTATAACCTTTTCAGTAAATGCTCTGTTTTAAGGTTACAATCTTATCTAGGAGAAGTAGTACTAGTTAACAGAACTCTTTCTTTCTTGTTCTACTTAGCCACATATGAACCACACAAACCTCACAAATACTGGAAAAAATCCTCTAAAAATCCTTGGGAAACCATGATGTTAGGAAAAAAAACCTCAAAAAGCAAGTAAATTAAATATCTCATTCAGATATCTCAAATCATGATAGTCTGTAATCCTATTCATTAATTAAAAATTAAAATAATAACTTCCTGATAAGACTCCAGCTACTGGGTGACTAAATCAGTACTTTGCTAAAGCTCTAAAAGCCAGCAATACCTTTCTCTCTTTTAAATATTTGTGGATTTTCCTCATGAGCCATAGAAGTTTTCAGGCTAGGTAGCTCTTTTCCAATATGCACAGAAATGTACAAACATTTTTTTCACTATAATCTTGAAGTCTCAGAATCATACAGGCAAACCTTCTCATATCCTGCCATTATCTGGAGGAAGCAGCACATTTCACATGCTGTCTCTGAACTGATATTATTTTTCAAAGGGAGGGCAGCAGGACATACTTTTAGAATTCACCATTTTCTTGTATTCCCTGACACCTAATGGGTGCTGCATTGTCTTTAACCTGTGGTCTTTCCTAGGAGGATGGTTGCATGCATTTAATTTCTTCTAGCAAGAAGACTGGAAACCTCATCTACCAACCTGGCACAAGAAGGGCAGTCCTGAGTCAAGCAAACTTACAAACTATGCTATGTTTATGAATGTTTCCTCTGTCTCACAGATATTTGTATCTTTATGAGAGATGCAATGGAACATAAAAGGAGTTGTCAGGGAAGTTTAGACTTTTCTGCAGCAGGGAATGTATGTGGGGTTTTTTTTTGTTTGTTTGTTTGGTTGGTTTTTTTCTTCTTTTTTTTTTTTTCCTCTTCATCATCAGCTTAGCTGTGAATTAAGCTGTAAAGGACTACTTTCTATGGAGTTTCTACTGGAAACTTGTGAGATTTGCTGATGTATGGCCTCATTTGACCAGCCTGGCTCTGCCTCGAGAGGGTGGAAAGTATGAGAGGAAAACCCAAGGAGCTGCAGACTTCCCCTCTTACAGAAAGGACATTTTTCAGGTAAGATAAATTTTCCTATATTGCCCAGTAAATCGTAAGAAATGAAACTCAGTGGTTTTATTCCTGGAACTATTTGTAAATCAGTTATTTTAACTATTCAACCAGCTCTGCTGACCATTTAGTTTCCTGATACTGCCATACCCTTAGGAAATTACAGGATACTGACCCAGTTTACACAGATGAAGTTAATTAATTCAAATACAACTCAAACAGGATAGTTTTACATGTCTGCCAAATAAATCTTAACCAACTACCTTTCCAGCCCCTCCCTCACTAACCCCTACTCCCCATCCCTCTTTACTTCAGGCTGGAAAATAAGTTTTCCTGTCCATTATTTATTTTCTGTGGCTCAGCAGGCCTGCATTTGGTATCCCACCCCAAACAGAAATCCATTCAAACATTAACAATAGATCACACCAGTTCTCAGTCTGCAGCAAGGTCAAGACTGAAAGTAGGGAAGCTGGGTTCACAATGTCCCCAAGAGTTTAAAAGAAAAGAAACAAACAAGGAAAAAAATAGAAGAAAGTCATATTCCTCTTTGACTAAAATGTACTGAAGCTGCCTTGGACCAGGCTCCAAAAAAGAATAACTTGTCTTTCCCACTTTGCTAGGGCCCCCAAGATGCCCTCCCTGTGCACATTAACTCACTGCAGTTCTCAGCTGCAGCAGAGCCCTTCTATCTAAGGCATAGCAATGGCTGTGGGACCTGTAACTGGCCTCTTCTTGGAGCTCCTGTTTTCCAAGGCTTTGTCCTTCCCTGTATGACCAGGGACATCTTTTCCCACCATTCACAAAAACACTCCTAAAACATAGAGTTGTTCTGTGAGGTTTTTTGTTTAAGACCAGACTCAGATGCATTCTCCAGTTTACTGCAGATGAGTTTCTATTGCTCTTGGCTGGGGTGAAGTTGTTTTCCTTCATAGTGCTAATACATTCAAAGGATTAGGCTCTCTGCTGAAAACAGTGGTGCTTTGGGATTGCTTTACACTGAAAATTTTAAGAAGCTGTCCTGTTGTAGAGTTCTAGTAGAAGTGCTCAGGTTTCATAGCTACTCAGCTAATCAAGATAACCTCAGAAAGGGAATAAGGCTAGCTTTAAATTGTAGGATGAGAACCACCTGTGCACTAGCACAGTCAGGTTTTACATGAAAAGAAATAAGACCAGTGAGATATCTTGAAATAAAAAAATGCACATTTATTTTTGTCACAAGTGAGATCATAATTTAGTTTGGGTATGGGTAGAATTTGTTTCCTCACTAAAAAGGAAGATTTGATAAATTCCACAGCAGCACATAGAGAAATCAAAAGAAAAGAATTTTTTATTTTAAGCTGGACTTTTATATGCTAAAATATAACACTGTTTTTACAAAGTAGAAGGCTGTTAACATATTCACCTTAAGGTCTCTGTTCTAGGAATATGTTTGAGCAAGGTGAGGCTAATCAAGTTAATTACAGTGAATTAAGTATAATTTTCTCTTTGTTTTAGGGCAAGTGAACCCAAAAAGTAGCCTATGTGGATTTCATAGCAAAGGTTTATGATTAAGGAGTTTGTTTTGAAGTGATTAATTTGTATTTGTAAATAAATATTTTAATTTACAGATGATTTTATCAACATATCTGCTAAAATAGAGTTGCTTAGAGGGCACCTGAATGTGCAAAGATTGGACAAAAGACTTGAAAGGTTTTAGATTTACTTTTTATTATTTTTAACAGTTGGTATCACAAGCAAACTAAAGTGTACCCTTTTTAAGAACACAATTTGCTTTTAAAAATAAAAACACTTCAAAGAATACAGACTGATTAAAACTTGTATTTCCATTTATCCTCTGTGCCATAAAAGCAACTAACTTGATCATTATCTTGACCAAGAAAACTGCTTAGGTTTGACAATTAATAACTAAATAGTACCGAGAGCCAAAAGGCAGGTTTATGCAGGAACTGGTGTGAGGAATCCTAAATTTTGCAAGTATCAGGTGCTGCACCTGGGTCAGGACAACCCCCAGTATCAACACAGATGGGAGGATGAAGAGATTGAGAGCAGCCCTGCTGAGAAGGACTGGGATGTGAAAAGCTGGGTATGAGCCAGAAATGTGCACTTCTAGCTCACAATGCCAATCGTATCCCGGGCTTCACCAGAGGGGTGGCCAGCAGATCAAAGGAAGGCATTCTGCTCCTCTGATGGCACCTCCTGAGAACCCACCTGCAGAGCTGCATCCAGTTCTGGGGTCCTCAGCACAGGAGAGACATGGACCTGCTGGATGGAGTGAGGCCAGGAGAGAGCCATGAAGACAATCTGAGGGTTGGAGTAGCTCTCCTGTGGAGGCTGAGGGAGCTGAGGCTGTTCAGCCTGGAGAGGAAAAGGCTCTGGGAAGACACAGCAGCCTCCCAGCAGCTAAAAGGGGCCTACAAGAAAAATGAGGGTAAGCTTTTTAGTAGGGTCTCTAGCAACAGGACAAAGAGTAATAGTTTTAAACTAATAGAGGTGGATTCAGACTAGGTTTAAGTAAGAAATTTTTTACAGTGTGGAGGGTGAAACATCTCAAGAATGGATTGCCCAGAGAGGCAGTAGATGTTGCATCCCTGAATCCGTCCAAGACCCTGTTAGATAGGGCTCTGAGCAACCTGGTCTAGTGGAAACTGTCCCTGATCATGGCAGAGGGGTTGGACTAGATAACAATTAGAAGTTCCTCCAAGCCCAAATTATTCCATGACTCTATGAAATTTTGTCTATTGATATATATCATATGACACTATAATCTGAGGAAAGTGATTAATATATGTACATTTTTATATATGTATGTCTGCTCCTAAATTATCTCTTATTTTTATTACAAGAGGATGTAAGTTCCAGATGTTGATTTCCCTGTTCTTCAAATACCATCCCAAAACTGGCCATTAGGCTTCCACAAGGTCAGCAACATTAGGCAGGAGGATGCTCTGAGATGAGTTGTGTCTCATAGTGCCTCTGCCCTGCCATCTGTCTGGGTCCATCTGCTGCCTCTAAATTGCAAAATTGTTAGAATGGGAATGTGACTTATTCTTTGGTTGCAAATTTCTCTTCCTCAGCCTTCCCTGGACTACAAGCACAAAAGTAATATTAATGACAATAATAAAAAGTGAAATGTTGCTGCTGTGTGCCTGCAAGTATTCATGGATTTTTTTTTTTTTAATCTTCCTAAGGGAAGAGAGAGCACATATTTTAGCAAGTGAAGTCAACTAATATTCTGTTTTCACAGAACAGTTATTTTTCTTTTGATGCACCTGGAAACTAGCCCATGGCTCCCACCAATGAGGGGAACCACTTAGTTAATTCCCCAGAGAAATGGGTTGCTGCAGTGCTTCATGCTTTATCAAACCTACAGATTTTGACTTCAGTGTGCCCTCCATAACAAACACTGGTTGTCTGCTGGGAGAGGTGTTGCCCCTCCTGTTCCAGTGGGCAGGTACCCTGGGGACATGTCAGGGAGCAGAAGAGATGGAGGAGAAAGGAGGTGAGCTCCAGTGTGAGTGGTGGATGTGGCAGAGGCTCTAAAAACGACAGCTGTAAATTGATTTCATTCAAAATGATGACAGTTGATATCCACAGGGATTTCTCTTTTTGGCTTCATTTTGGTCTCAAATAAAGGATAATGCAGAACAATGATGGAATTGTGCTGTGTGTAACTTAGGAAGAATTTTCTGTTTCTGTAAGACCTGTACATCAGAGACTGCATCATTTTACAGTTATGCCGTTAATAACTCTAAACTTTATTATAAATTTATTTGTATATGTTTCATACTGTGTATGCATAAATAAAATCAGGTCTGTAAAAATGCAAAAATGAAGTTTTGGTACACATGCTTTGATAATTAGAAGACTTTTATTCTAATTTTGCCTTTGTTTTTCATCACTGATCAGTGTGTGTAACAAAGGCAGGTCACTAGAGAGAGGAAGATCACACTGAAAATCAACAAGACTTTTCCTCCCTTCACCCTCTACTTTTCCTCAGTAATGATACTTTCAACCCCACCAAGCCATATACAATTCTTGGCAGGTCTGTGTCTGTTTCCTATGGAGACTTGCAGCCGTACAGTTGGGAGGAGACTTTACCATGATACATGAATTCTACATTAGGAAGAAATCAAGGGCTAAATTTCTCTTTGATTTGCAAACGTATTTTACACCAGTAAATGTATTTTCTCCAATCTCTGTAGGTGAGAAGNACAAGAGAAGCACAAATTACTCTCCAATCTCTGTAGGTGAGAAGATTGCAAATGCATTTCCTTGCCTGAGAAACTATCATGCAATTCCATTTAGAGGAAAGAGTTATACATTCTATATCTCAAAATTAACTGCCACGATATCAGTTTTTGACTGTGGATATTTTCAAGGTGTTTAGAAGATCATGGATTGAAATTTGTTGATAAAAGTTAGTAAATAATTCTAAGTAATGCAGAGTGAAAGAAGCTGTCAGGTACCACCAGCAAGAAGAAAAGATTGAGATTAGTTTAATTAATTTCTAGTGCAGATGATATGTCAGTTCAGGTACAGTTCTCAAAATGTAAAACCATTCTGTTTGTAACTCTGCCAAATACAGAGGGATAAGTGAAAATAATATATACTCTTGATACAGAAAATCTCACAGAGCACAGAGTACAGACTTAATCTTGGGTGAAGAGAAGCATCCCTGTTCTTTCATAACTTGGTTTATTTTGGATTTTTTTGTTTTGTTTTGTGGGTGCTTTTTTGTTTTGTTTTTGTTTTGGTTGGTTGCTTTTTTGTTTTAAAGAGCATTTTTTTCATACTGATTTTACTGTTCTCAAATGTACTGACAATGCACAACTTGAAGCTAAACTGAAGGAAAGGAGAATGACTATGTAACAAAAAATAGAAGCCCACCTATTAACTCATCCCTGCTGGGCTGCTAGATTGGGAGTGAAATCTCCACAGCAAGAGCTGTCTCATTAAATCCAACTGGCCACAGGAGAGATTGCAGAATCCCTTTCCCTCCACATAAATCCATCTTTGCCTTAAATGTTGATGGTTAACTGAAATCCATGCATTCCCTGTTGCAAGCCCAGGTTTGTCTGGCTCCCTGGGGAAGTTCCTAGATTGTTTCCAGCTCCTGAAGCAAAGTGATTTACCTACTGCAGCACAGGAGCTTGGGAGCCCTGAAGCTGTCTGAGACCAGGAGAGGGATTTGAGGTGGTGTGTGCTGTATGAGCCAGAGCTGAGATGCAGAATGCCATCAGTAGCTGGCGTTGCACAGGGCTTCTGCAGCTCTGTGGTAATGAGTAGCACTGGGTCACCCCAGTGACTCCTGAGCTGTGGAAGCCCACTGTCGTGGGTCCTGCAAGCTGGACAGTGCAGATGCACAGAGAAATGAGAAGAAAAACTGCCCATAGAAGAAAAAAAAGAAGGTCTTCTGGTTATCGATCTGCTAAAAAAAGATTTGTTCAAATAAACTCCTGTGTAATTTTAATTGATTCTTTTTGAATCTTTACCAGCAGTGAAAATTAAATTGCATTAGTGAATGCACCTTCAGGCTGGGAGGCTTCCCCTCATTTGCAGCCTGGTTCACAGAAAAAGAATGTTGACTTCCTCAATTCACTTTTTTCCCCTCGATATTTATGGAAATAAGCATTTTGTTTTTTTAGGGGAGGGAGAAATAATGATAAGTGACATTCCTCATCATTAATGTATCTATCTTTTGGGCTGGTATGGTCCATACCATTATAGAAAAGCTACCAGGGACTCCTGGTTTCTAAATATCCAAAATAGGCTTAGGAGGCAGGAAAGAAGGGGCTGCTACTAATAAGACGTTATAGATGTAAAGAAGTTTTAAAAATCATGTGCTAATTTTATTCCAACTTTAATTGAATTCAAAGTTCTAAAGCAAATTCACTGTACTTATTTCAATGTTACCAAAAAATTGTCTTATGAACATTCGTACACTCCAGAACAACATCTATAAAATTTCTCGAGGTGACATGTTCAGGCTTTGCACTTCTACTAAGCATCTATCAAAATTCATATCTTATTTTACAATTTTATGAGGCAAAAATCTATTTTCTGCACTGGATGTGGTGTCAAATATAGAAGTCAAATTGTTGGAAAAATTTACAGCCACTGGATGTCATTGTTGTTCTTTTAAACTCCAAGAAAAAAAGAAAACAAATTTTAAAAAATGTTGAAGTTAAAAGTTTGAAGATTGATATGAGAATAAACATTTTCTGACCATTTCCATATTTCCATATTGTTATTTTAAATGGCATTAAAAATATATTTACCTAAAATAGTAAATTGTGCTAATACTAAAATATTTCAGGAGACCAAATGAAGTACATGGACACTTCATCATAGCAGGTGAACTTCTGTTCTTTTTCGTTCAATCAGTCACTGCAAATTTCAGTGTATCTAGTTAACAGAAAGTGATGATCTGGGCTATATAGTGAATGTGTAAAAGTAGGTGCAGTCTTCTATATTCAATTCTTCAATAATTTTTACATGATTCGTATTAAATCTCACTTGTGAAAGTTTGTGTATTGACTGCCAACAAACAAATGCAGATTTCAGATAGCTCTTTTCATATCATTGTCTGAAAACAAAGTACTAATAAAAGTCAATAACTACCAGGAGACAACTCTATCCCCTTGCTCACTTCTGAAAGTTATTCTGCAAAGAGGTGTCAGAGCCTGACCCAGAGGAAGAGACACACTGGTAGTTCTGTGCATGAAAACAAAGGAACAATGGAATAAGTACTGAGTGGAGACGGGTGGAAAGGCTGAGTCCTCTGCTGAGCAGAAGTTTCCCCTCTCCCATTTTCTGTTGTGGGATCCCAGGTAAGGCACAGCTCTCGGTGAGACATCTTTGCAGGATCTCTGCAGCTTCACGGTGGTCTCAGAAAAGATTTCGTCTCAGTGCTTCCCTACAATCCCTCCACCCCCTCACTGTACATCTGCCCAGCACCTGGCCCGGAACTTGGAAGGGTTCTTAATTTCATTCTATGTGCACACTTATTGCCCTCATAAGAAAGTAAGGCTGAGCGAGACTCTATGTACGGTGGGTGGGTTTGAACACAGCTGCGCAGCAGACCGCTTGCTCTCTTTCTGCTTTGTGAGAATGATGCTGTTTGAAATACCCAGTCATCTTTCGGCATCAAGGGATTTGGGAATGAAATGATATCAAACAAAAAAGGAGGGCAAACACATTTCGCTTTGCTTCTCCGGAAGTGCCCCCTTTTACCTGCAGCACTGCTCTGAACCACTGCCTGGGGCCAGCGCCCTCTGCTGCAGCGATGTCGTGAGCACGACTTGCTAGCAGAGACCCAGGGACATGAAACAGTGATGTCACCGGAAAAAGGAGCAGCAGGGATCGAGCTTGCCAGCTGCATCAGGCTTGCTAGTGACGGATGGGCTGCCTTCCTCAGCTCTGCACTGGAATGGCTGGAATTGGAGGCTCCGATGCGGGGAGCACAGGGGAAGTGCTGCTAATCTCTCCCAATACAGCTCCAGAGTAACATTAGGATTTGAACAGCAAGGTGCCATAACTGGAAGCTTCATTGTGCAGTTATAGCAGCTCTATTGACAGAGGGCTTCGTTGTTGTGCTTATTCTATTTTCAAGCCCTCAGAGTTAGCAGAGGAGCTGAGTGTGCTCCTCTCTGTGCTGTGGGTGCTTAGGTGGCAGTACAAGCCCAGAATTAGCCTTTAATACAAAGAAATACATTGATGTCACTCTTTTGAGAAATTAATAGGAGTGCAGACATGGCAGCGTGGGCAGACTTGGGCCAGCTATTGTCATCCAGTACCCTTGTACAGCATAGACAACCCTTCTGAAGCTGCAAGAAGCTCTGAAATGATTCTTCAGGACTGGATGGTTCTCCATCACCCCCAGCATATCACTGACACTGATCACTGACAGCACAAGCCCCAAAGTCAGTTCAGTGTACACCTATGTTTCAGACACTGAGGGAGAAATAGTCCATCTGGATTCTATTGCAGGTCCCATATGTCTGCAAGCTTGCAGTGGCAATACCCAAACTGCACTTTTTTTTTGGTCTGGTCTTTGTCTCTCAGTGGGAGTTAGGTGCGTAGATGCCTTTGAGGATTTGGAGCCAACATCTTATCTCCATGTATGTGCAGCCACTAGAACACTGACAGATTTTGTATCCTCTGATGTGGAAAATGGGAGTAAAATTATTTGTGTAAGAACTGAAAAAGGGCAGTAATTTCCCAGAATTGAAAACCTCTCTATTGAAAAGAGCAGTTTACCACTAAAATTTGGTGGGCCGGAAAAGATTGCAACAAAACAATTGACACTCTAGTAACTGATTGTGCTGCCAATCCAATGTGCAGTTAGATGACCTGAACATCTTCAGTCACCCATAGGGATGTTCACAACACAAGCTGAGATCAGAGCAGGAGCCTAACCTTGGTGCTCCTTCTCCCAGGGAAGTGCCCTACCCAACCAGCCACTTGAATAAGGATGCTGTGGGCTTACCTGTTCAGCCTGATGGGCTTTATCTTTCTCCCTCTTTCATCTTTGGTAGGTCTTGGGTTCATTCTGAGGCATAATGGGAGAAACGAGATCTCGAAAACTTTCGCGGGACAGGAAAACCACTTCCTACCCAGTTCTATTTCTGCTTCCAAAATTCGGTTTGGCAGTAGTTTCAGTGAACTCATTCTTCCTTTGAGTGCCATATGATCCACAGTTGTTTTCTAAATCACCAAAAGCATTGACAGGCTGTGTGGTTTTGATTTAGGACAAAGATGTTCTTTTAAAAAAATCATTAACTCAAAATATAGGGGGGAAAAATAGTCCATGTTTACCTTAGCCCTTGCTTACAAAAATTTTATGAGAGTGAAACTCACTTATATCTTCACTATTTTTAGATGCAAAAGAAAACTAAATGGAAGTCTGTTTATCTCAAATTAGAGAGCCAACATTGAACTGAAATGAGATGCATAATATACATATATATTAATGTACAAATAACATGCACATCTGAATCACATTGAAATATTTCAGCAGCATTCATACATGAACAGGCCTGCAGGTATGTGAGGAAAACAAATACAAATATATATGTATATATAATATTTTAATTGAAAGTATTTCTTAGTTCAAATGTTCTGTGAAAAGGGCATACAACTCCACTACTGTGTTTTGTAATAATTTTGAATATTCCAAGTTTTACCTCCTCTTTCAATATTTAATGA
>VZTB01003861.1:6232-34955 GCA_013397245.1 Thryothorus ludovicianus
CCTTCCTTCCTTCCTTCCTTCCTTCCTTCCTTCCTTCCCTCCCTCCCTCCCTAAAAATGCAAGATATAAGTTTTCCAGTATGATTTTTTTTAAAAAAAAGAAAGAAATATGCATTCAATTTAATGACATTTGAAAGAATCAAAAAGAAAATGAGGCATTGTTTGGAGGAGCAACAACTTCTGTTCACCACAAACAGTTTTTGTGGGGTTTTTATTTGTTTGCTTTTTTCAAGAAGTTCATAGAAGCAATTTTCTTCATTTTGTGTCAGTTTTCTACATGATCAGTGAAATGAACAGTCAGCATTTTGCATAGCACCTTTCTATGCCAGTTGTCAATCTGCCAGTATGGTACTAATGCTGTTTAAACAAAGCTGGTTGTGTTTCACTGCCAGCAGCTGAGCTGGTGAGTTGTAGTGATGGGAACTGGAATCGACTGTTCCCTGGAAAATGAAGCAGTGACTCTGAACAAGAACTTGACTAACTACATAAATGTGCCAAATTTGCGTCATGAATTTTTAATCTGAAGCTTTTCAGATAAAAATTCATTTTTTCTATGAATCATAAATAAAAAATATATGGCCAATTTAAATGTGGTCTGCAAGAAACTGCTCTTGCCTGTATAATAAATTGTAAGAAGTGTGAATACATAATTAAAGGCAGCTTACATACCATGATTTTTAGAAAAGCAACCAGACTGGTACAGCTGCCAGTGGCAAACCCACTTTATTTCATTTAATAAGCTTTTAGTTGTTGGATCTAGCCCAGTCTCACAGAACACTGGACTTTGCCAACACATTTCTTATTCATAAAATAAAGGCAAAAATACTGGAACCTCCTTCCCACTTACAGTTTTCTAATTTAATAGTGAGACTGCAGAAGTGATCCATAAACTAACTGCAAAGTATTCAGAGTGCTGAAGCAGGGGAATTAAAACTCCATGAAGTTATATACAAAATTGTAGCAGTAATTTAGAGAAACATAAGCATAAGAGCAATTACTTTCATGTTGGAAATGGCTAAACATTGTACTCTCTTACAATTTCTCCCTTTTTGAACTTCAGATTTGATATTTCATTCGGCTACAAGCAGGTGGTAAATATTTACTTCTGGCAGTGCTTATTTGGGTTAAATTACTTAATAACTGACAACAGCTAATTGAAAACAGCTTGGGATCACCCAATACACTCTAAACTAATCTAACTTAGATTGTAAAAAAGCCTGTAATACTCTGCTGTCTGATGTACAGGCCAATTGTAGAGGAAGTCAAGCAAGATTAACAGATGGTTCAGAGATTGCTGCAGGGAAGAAGGGTCTCAGATGCTCATATCTTATAAGGTGAGCAGAGAATTCTCCTGATAGATAGATTTCACCTGAGTGCCCAGGAGAGCCTTTCAATCTTCAAGCTGGCATGAATGATAAGAGCTGTGAAGGTTGCTCCTGTAACTGGCAGTTTTAACATGAGGGATGAGCTGGCCTTACAACATATTATGGAAAATACATTTCCTTACAGATTTCACAAAATAGTGCATTCTGGAAGATGAGTCTTCTTACTTGTTTTTCATATGAAAACCATTATATAGTCTTGATTGTCTTGTCTATTTTTAGAATAGATCTCAGGAAAAATTCCTTGCCTGAAAAGGTAATAAATAATTGGAACAGTCTGCCCATGAAAGTGGTAAAGTCACCAGCCCTGGAGGTAAAAGATCTGTAGATATGGCCCTTAGGTCCATGGCTTAGTGGTGGACTTGGCAGTGTCAGGCTTATGGTTGAATTAGATAATCTCCAGAGGCCCCTCCACACCCCAGTCCTGTGATTCTGTGTGAGCACAGTAACATCTTCCCTTGTAATGGAGAACAAAACCTGCACCTTCAACACACAATTACTCCATGGATGTATACCTTTCCCTGCTTCATTTATTTTCTCTTCTCTGTTTCTTTCTCAATGATTGCCAAGACTTTTTTTTCTAGCTCTTTTGATGCTGAAGAAGTGAGATATCTTTGATAGCCTCTTCTGTTGTAATATCAAAAGATTTATCTAATTTATAACTTATTTGAAATTTGGTTAGCTGTTCTGCAGTTCCAGGTAATCTTAGGTTTGTGTTTTGAAATAGAATTTTGTAGGTTTGTAGGAGGGCTTATAATCAAATGTATGTATGATTAAATGAAACTATGTTTGCTGAAGGTATGCTAGGTGTTTGCTATAAAGTTTTGAAATTTCTTGCTTTTTTGCAAGAACTTGAGCTCTTTTAACACTATCATTTGCAATGCCTCTGTTGATGAAGAGCAGTAGAAGCTTGTCCGTGTTTAAAAAAATCACATTAATATGATGTGCGTACTTTTATATCTATATTAGTAAATGGACAAAGGCTTGAAAACATTGAGGAGAGATTCCTCAGAGACCAATATTGCAAATCCTGTTGCTAGGAAACCATTTTTATTTGTTTTCCTTCAAAATGACTAGATCATTTTATGGCTAGTTTCAAAGACAGCTGGGAAGATGGGAGAGGAAGGAAATGCATTTCAGAAGTCTTACCACTTCTCCCCTTTTCTTTCCAATATGAGGAGAGCAGTGAGTTCCTACGATGCGGTGGAATTCAGGGGAACATATGATCAAATGACCCACAAGCAGTGGGGTTTTGTGTATGGCTGCATTGCGTGAAGCAAGGTGAATATCTGGGGGAGCCTCTCTGACTTCCTCTCTCAGCGTCTCTTTTACCCTCTTCTGTCACCTACTTCTTTCCCTGGGAATACCCCAGCTATACCTAGTGGCTCCTTTCCATTTGTTTTTTTGAGGCTCTCTGGATCTTTCTTCTTCCTCTCATCCTGCTCTGTCTCCTCAGCCCAGGCTCCCCCAGTGGGGCTGGGTTGGTCGCAGCTGTGGTGTCCCTCTGGCCCTTGTAGGAGCTGGGATTGGCAGGACCAAGATCTGGACTGGCCTTCCAGGTGAGTTCCAGCAGCCTGAGGAAGGGCAGTGTGGACTACACCAGGTCATGGTCTAGGCCAGAGGGAAAGCAGGGTCCCTATGGGGCAGCTATGGGGTAATGGGGCGAGGGAAAAAGCCCTGGCTCATTCACTTGTTCCCATGGCTTCAGTCCTTCTTTCAGGTCAGGAGTTTCCTTTCTTTGCTTCTGGCTTTCTCCTCTCCCCCATTTCCCTCTCTGTCTTGCCACATCCTGTGTCTCTTCTGGTGTGCTCCAGCCTGGGCTGGACCTTGAACCAGAGATGGTAAAGGGAAATCTCTATAAGTGCATGGGAATCTGATCCCATTTGGGACCTGAACTGGAAAGAAAAGAGAAAATTGCTTATTCCCTCCTTGTTGCTTCATGGAACTTGGCTCCAGTAGCTGTTCTTGTCCACTGAGGAAAAGCTGCAGTATGAGCCTGCAGAGGAGAAAAAGGTTGGGCACACCAACCCCCCCGTGCCCCCCTGCTGCCCACAAGTACTTTATGCAGAATGGCTGCTCTCCACATTCCCTCCTATCAGAACAGATGGGCTTTGTGTGGAAGGCGAAGCTTAATGGAGGCAAAGGCCTTTGACTTTCTTCTTCCCACCTATCCAGAAAAGGGACTCTTTATTTCTGTTTTGATCTGAACAATCCCTTGAATTTAAAGACTCCCTAGTGTTAGCTGCAGATCAGCTCAGGATTTTCTCTTTCATCTGTGCCAAAATGAAATAGTGCATTGACATGTAGAAGAACAGAAGGATATTTTGGTTCAATTCACACACTGGATAGGCAAAATTTTCAATTTACCATCTTCTTCATAGCCTGCCACAGTTTTGTGCTGTGTGTTTAACCCAGAGTTGAGGAGTTTTTGCTGCCTGTTTACAACAAGCTCTGAGTATGATCCTGAATAAATCTATATCTGATGAAAGGAGGAGCTGTTACTTCTATAACCCACATAGATTTTGAAAAAAGCAGTGCTATAAATCAAACATTCTCAGGGATAAGGTAATTAATAAAAGGCTTTACTCTTAGCAGTGTGTGTTTCAAAATACACTTCCAGAGTAACTATGTGCCAGTGAGATCTTTTCCTAGCTAGTCATGTATCAGGATTGTTACTATCAGCCTTCCTTAGTGGACACTCCAGGACAGAACTTGTCTTTAATTATTGCAGTTGTACTGTTTGCTGTTGCAGTTCATAAAAGCAAAAAAGCAAAAGAGATTCCTTCGCACTGTTTTACTGTGGGTTTTTCCTTGTATTTACTGAGGAGAGATAGGTGATTTATTTGTCTAGTGTCTCAGCAAATACCTTCCTGCTCTGTTTTGGGGAGGGATGTATCTGATCTCTTTCAAATTATGAGGAATGGTTTTCTTGGTTTCTAAAGCATTAAAGATCTTCATGCTTATTTATATATAGGTGTTAAAGGAAGTATGTTATCTCTTAGCTCTTTTTAAACAGACTGTTTAGATCAGCTCAGGAGGTTCTCTTCTGTCTGTGCTGCCAAATTGAAATAGTGCATTAAGATATAGCAGAACTGAGGGATATTTTGGTTTGCTTCATGCACAGGATAGACAAAATTTTCAATTTATCTTATTCATAGCCTTCCACAATTCTGAAATTATTCACTGAAAATTTAGAAGCAGTTGATAAGACAAAGTTTCATAAAATGTGAAGAAATGAATAGTTATTGGTGTACATATCAAGCAATTGCTTGTCTGCTGTTTCTTGTTGATAAGACATCAGTGTAGCTCCAAAATGGCAGGTAGGAGAGCCCACTAAAGAAAACCAACAAACTTTAAATACAAAGTCTAAGCAGAATTTCTCTAATTTCCATTCAAACTCTTCCCAAATGGAAAACACTAGACCTGAAAATAACTGTGTTAGAACATCTGCTGACAAATTGTTTATGTGACTACTATTAATATCTTCTGTCAGAGTTTGGTAAGACTGAAGAAGTACATCCTAACACCTCTAACATCAGTGTCTCTGTTGCAACCTTCTGGCAAAATAAAATTTCTGTAACGTAAATCATGGGAAGTTTTCAGAGAAAGATGGAACACAGAAAGAAAATGTAGGACATAGATATGAACTTTATTATGAAGTAGCAGTAAAAGGAAAATAGTGTTTATATGGTATGTTTCCTGTTAACTTGCAAATATTACACATAATTAAGATACACTTTTTTCATTAATACTTCCAGAAAGTAAGTATTTTCCATGAAAGCTGCTTCTTCATAAATTCTTATACTGGACTGCTGTTTCTTTTGTTTGACTTCTTATACGTGTCATCTCACTTTTCTGCTATTAGAGATTGGATGGTGAGCTTAATTTTTCTTTCAGATATGCAAAAAATTTTCAAAGGATAGACATGTAAAAAATAAGGATTTATAGAGCTGTATTCTATCTAAAGAAAGTCTCATCCAATAAACTAGCATGTTATTTGTATTCTGTCAAGTAGACAGTATAGCAACTGTGCTACCCTCTGTCTTGGGTTTCTGTGAAGGTGAAATAAAAAGACACAATAATTGCTTATCATGGCAGTTTGGAGCCTTTTAAAACAAGCAGCCTTCCTGAGTACATATAAAGTGATGGTGGCAACAGCTTTTGATTACAGAATGTCAAGGGACAAGTTTTGGCCAAGGTTTTCAAACTAATTGGGTCAAGCTAGTGGCAGTGGGAGAATACAGGCTCTGGATTCATGTAGGTTGATGTGTTTAAGATTTCACTGAATCTGGCACAGGATGACATTACAGAAATGGCAGTAAACAAGCTTTAAAAAGCTTAGTAGTGTTCTTATATTCTCAGATGCATTATCTAACAAAATATTTCAGCTTGCCCGTAGAACGTCTTGCATACTTGTCTGCTGTAGATTAATTATAATAGAATGTGCACTATTGTGAGTCCATTTGCTGTTTCCTTTTTTTCCAGAGAAATTTCTTAATGATTGAATTTTTCTCTGCTTATTTCCCAAGAAGTAGAGAAAAAAATGGTCAGTGATACATTTAGTTTGTCAATTCAGTATGAAAAACTTTTACCTTGGGGTATATTTAAATATTCTGAAGATTCTAGGTGCCTCACAGACTAACTAGGACTGATGAAAGCTTTTTTTTTTTTTTTTTAATCAAGATTCATTCTTAAAGAAGAAGGATTTTCAGCAGTAACAAAATTAAATGACTTTCCAATAGTCTATGAATTATTTTCAGGTACTAATTTTGGGGATAGGATTCCAAAACTAAAAAAAGAAAACAAATTAAAAATATGTTGTTAGTTTCTAAATATATTTTTTGATATCTTGCATGTTTTTAAAATTACTTTTCAGGTTTGAATTTTTAAAATTATTTTAAGAAGGTCAAAATTTAATAGCTATATCCTCTAAAATCCAGAAAATTTTCAACTTCAGAAAATTGCTGTTGAAATTAAAAAGAATTCTGAGTTCTATTGTTTATGCATACATATTCATCTTCTACTGATTCCTTGCCTTTTTTTTCATGCCAAGCATTTTAATTTCAGCATGAGTTAATCCCTAATTTTCTGTTCCAAGCTAAATCTGTGAAACTCAGAAAAAAAAAAGTACAGCCCTCTGCTTTTCTTTCCTGTTGATAGTCAAAATTACAGTTACAATCTCATATTTTTAATAGGTAGTCTATTGAAAGCAATGCTCTGCAAATTTTTGAGGAAATTGTTATGAGAGCTGTAGTATAAGTGAAATAAAAAGTCTGGAATTCAGTTATAAAGTCACACTGCAAACAACATATTAAATAAGACTATAAGCAATGTGAGGGACTGGTTTTTTGGACTACTGTTTCTAGAATCTGTGTCTTGCTAGTAAAATTCAAAGTGCTACATTGAATTATTGAAGTTTTGGAAGAATTTTTAAATTTTTGTTTCATAATTCACCAAATGTCAATTGATATTCTTACTGATGTAAAAGGAAGAAAATAAAATTTTAACATTATTTCATCACTTTACTGCCTTTCCAGCATCTGGAATTTCAAATGATATTTGGAGAAATAGAAATGTAATGATGAAATTCTTTTGAACGTTGCAGAGTAAGATCAGTCCCTCAATACCTGCTAAAACCTTATAACAGTAGCATGACAACCAAGCTGGTTTAAAATTACAGCAAAAAGAAACTCTTGAAGGTGTCTTTTAATTGTTCTGTTGAAATGCTAATTCTACCTCAGGAATATCAGATCTTTTGGGCATCTTGGACAATTTTACGTACACCCTTTTATAAACAACCCATTTAGGCATTGTTGCTCTATAGCTGAACATTTTATTAATTGGATATTTTATAGTAATTATTGCAACAGAGAAATGATGAATCACAACCATATCTGTCTTTGTGTGCATATAAAGCATGCAATTTTAAGGACTTTAAGGTATCTGGGTCCAGTCATGTAAAATCCTGCAGTCACAAATTTAATTAATTTGTGTCTCAGTGATGGTTGCTATACTATGAAGAAATTTCATTACTTTGGCACTGAAAATTTGCCTTTTGTTACATAAACACATTTGAAAACAAAACACTTGTTGGGAGAAGTGTGATAAAGATAGTTTAAGCAGGAAAAAAAAAAAAAAAACCATTGGAAAGGACATGTCAGAACTCAGCTGAGAACCAGAAGCAGAACTCAGGAAATATGAGAATGATCAGCATGAACAAGAGAACTCCATAACTTTATTTTAATTTTTAAAACTATTTATCTTTCTATTCTATGTCTCATTCTATTTCTGTATAGCATGTAACCTTCTCTGCTTCAGGAAAATTTTGTGGGATGAGAGGACCTGTCACTGGTACAAATTCAGCTTAGTGACCTCCCTGTCTGTTTTCATTTGTGCTGTAGAAAACAAGCATTTTTAAAAAAGCATCTGATTCTTAAGCATTCATGAAAACATATTTGTAAGGAGAATATCTCAACAGACCTGCAGAGAGGATATAGAATCTGAGAATTTTTCTGCTTTCTCATCTATACTCACTAGCTAAGTTGTGTTGCCTAGCCTTGAAAATGCAGAACTTGTTTTGTATCCAGACCTCATTGGTAGTGCCAACATATGCAAAACTTACTATTTTTCATAAACTTCATAACTTTCATATAGTCTTCAGAATTTCCAGAAACTGAAGCCAGTTCTGTTGCTGAAATGGCAATGAGCATTCTAGTGCTCATTGAGCACAAGCATCAAATGATGCTCAGAACCATTTAACTTCTCTACATTTGCAGTCATATGAGTCATTTGTAATTGTCATTAAAGTCCTCACTCAGGAAAAAAATATTAATTTGCCCCACGGCTCTCATCTTTGAAAATATTTTCTTTTTCTCGTAATACTTCATCCATGCACCACAACAGAGCTGTTCTGTCTGCTTTCAAAGGTGTTCACCCCTCAGCAGCTAGTGCCAGGGAAATGACACCTACACTTTTCTGCCCTGTACTTTTTCTGTTCCCTTTTTTCTGGTATCTATTCAGTTCTTTCCCTTCTAATCTGCAGAAGGGAATATATTCTCATTTCACACATGTCCCTAAAGTAATTTCCAGTATTGTTATGGTGTTCCACTGTACTAAGATTCAAACTGGAAATTCAGTTTAGAGACTAGGTAGCTGCTAGATAATAGGTGAAGGATGAAGAGTCCTCTTCCTCCCTTATCTTAATGTCAAATTCATTTCCAATGCCAAAGAAAAACATATTTTCTGGTTATTTACCTGCCAAAGAATGCTACCTGATGGTTGGCATAAAAATGCTAATAAAACTAAAAATGTATATTTATATTTAAAGTCATTTAAGAGCAGCATTGGAAAGCATTTTTTAAATATTTTTTTTCAAGAAAAGAACACCAGATTAAAACCTTCTGCAAAGCTTATGATTTGCTCTGTGCTAACAGAGTTATGATTAATTTTCAGTTCTTGTAGACCAGTGTTCAATTAACTCCTTTATGGTGGAAAACCTTGGCAGGGATTCGAATTCTACACTGTAGGAGTAGCTTAACTAATCGTAACTGCTTAACTTCACAGAAGTACAGACATAAAAATTAGCTCATTTTGTTAAAGCATGATGTTAACAATGTTAAGATTGTGGGTTTGATCCCCATACGAGCCTTTGACTTCAGTGCTGGACTTGATTCTTGTGGGTCTCTTCCAGCTCACAATATTCTGTTATTTGAAATAGATGTAAGAGAGTAATAGGGAAAAAATAGAAAGAAACAAGAATTAATTGTTTTAGTTCTGGGGTAGAAGTGTGAGAAATAGCATTTGAAAAACACGACTATATAAATGATGCATAAATGCATACTTGTTCAGATATTATTTGTCACATATATTTGTGTATTTAAGTGGTTTTCAAAGTCTGGATTGTGCATTAAGGAAACTTGTATCTTTCCAGCTATATCTAACATAATTCAGAATAATTCTTTAAGAAAAGAAAAAATTATCTTTTGCCTGAAAATCAGACAATAGGAAAAACAGAGCATCTTTCAAGTTCCTAAAGCTTCTCCTGCAAAACAAAAATAAAAAAGAAAAAGATGCCTACAGATTGAATAATAACAAAATTGTTGAAGGTTGTGGGCTTTTTTAAGGAACAAAGAACTACACTGACCTCCTATAAGAATATTTCAGTAGGCTTTCTTAATGTTAGGCTGCTAAATATTATATCCAAGGACTGTCGACACAGTCTGCAGCTAGGCAGAGATGAATAATTTGTTCAATAACTGTGCTCCCCTTCGCCATCTGGAAGTTTTCTGAAAAAAAACAATGTTAAACATATTAACTAATAAAAATTCATTGATTTCTCCAGCAAACAATTCTTGCACTGCAGATTAATTTTGTAAATTTACTGGGATTACTGTTTGTGAGTCTGACTTCACTTGTTAATTAAGCAAATCACTTGATGTTTCTGTTTTTGTCTGAAATAGAAATCTGTACAAAGAGGGTAAAGCTGCACATTTTCTGCCTGTTGGCTGTAAGGAAGGAGATTAAAACCTTCCAAAACTGTTCCTACGTTTGTAGAACCAGGCTCATTCATGTCTACAAATGCTGCCATTTTTTAGACTAAACAGAATGCTTCAAAGGATCTTGCTTTCATGGCCTATTCTCTCTCTTTTATCCATCCTGGAGTAAGGAGATAGAGAAAGAAGCTGGAAGAGTCCAGATTTACTGTTTTTCTTTAAAAGTTAATGCTGCTACTGGTGACCTACCTCTTAACCTGCAGTCTTGTGCCACGATTAGACATGAATAAACTTTAATGTTTTTGTGAGGGTTTTCACTTGTGCCTAAGTGAGGCAGTTATTCAAGATTCATATGGAGCAATAGCCTAACTAAAAGTCTCCCTGGGAAGTTTCCATATTACTGGAGAAAATGGGTGAAGTATACAATAAACCTTCACCCCCTTCCAGTTTTGACTACGCAGATGAAGCTATTGGGGACAAGTAAACAAGTTTGGCCTATTTCCTTAAATTTCATGGTGAATGACCTTCTTTTTTGCATTGCTAAATTTTATTTTCTCTTTCATCAGTGATGATGTAATTAACATTTCTTTTTTTTGTATAATATAATTGTTTAAGTATTTATTTTTAAAACAAAATTGCTTTGTTTCTCCCTTCTGTTTATTCTGTTTTCCCCTTGTCATTTATAGTTCAGTGAGAGAAATAAACAGATGTTCATTAGTGGAAAATTAGTTTTTATAGTAGAGAAGGTTTCACAGAATATTAGGATGTTGAGCATTTGATATTCAGGATGGCTAAGACCTTCACATAGCAGTGTGTTACTTTTGAACTGCCTTTTGGGATTGCAATCTGAAAAACAGTATCCTCCTAAAACTGCAATATATAATTTATCTACTGATAAAACAAAATATAATTTATGGGTAAATATATTGTTTCACTAAGAAGCACCAATAAACTGACATTTTTACATAAAATAGAGAAGGAAAACAAGCTTTCAAGGTGATCAATCTTACTGTAGCTGATACAAATTATCACAGGGTGAATGGAAGCTCAATGAAAACAGTGTAAATCACATTTATTGTCCTTGAGTTAAATCTAAACATCTCATTGCTGTTTGGGACATTCATCTTGCTTGTCTTTCTTAAGGTCTCTGTGTATCTCTAGAATTCCGGCTGGATTTTCACAAGATTCCTGCTTTATTATAATGGAAATGAAGTTGAGTATATCTTGCATAATATTTATGTTTAATTATTTTTTTTAAAAATCAATTTAAAACCAATCAATTTTCCTTTTGTATAGAATAAGAACATATTCTCAAAGATTTTTTTAAGCTTCTTTGCAGATTGCCATTTAAATGGTGAACTTTTAGAAACTGTATCTAGCCTGCAATTCTGAGTTATAAATCATTCAAAAATGGCTGGGGAAATAGTTATATGTATTAGTCCAATCTTGTATAAGTTTTAATTATCATTATTTATTCAACTGTTGAAGCACAAATAGTTTACATAAAAATATTTATAATAATTTCATGCCTAGGCAAAAATATCAGTAATCTATTTCAAGAAAGTGCATCAGTAATATTTTCAGAATTAAGAGGTTTATTTGGTCTACCTTCAACTTATTTTAATGGAATGTGTGTACTTCTTTGCTGTTTTTATCATGAGCTGGGTTTGGGAAGAGCTCTACTTTCTGTCCTATATAATTTTGTAAACGTAGATTTTTGTAACATAGTCTGATCTCGCATGTTTTACTCAGGAGAAGTTTTTATATCAGTAAACCTGTAGCTGAATGGTTTATATGTGTGTTCAATAGGTGATCCTGCCATCAATAATCCCTGAGGACTCTATACAGTCCATTTTGTTATATAGGTACAGCACAATAATAAGCCATAACAACCTTCCCACTCAAGGTGCTAAGAGTGGATTCCAGCTGTTTTTGAAAAAAATAGTATCAATGTTAATTTTAATGATGGTCTTTGTGTGTCTTGACTGGAAAACTGTATGATCTGAACTTTATTTATGAAGAATGTCAAGTGAAGAGAGAAGAGCATCAGACTTTTTTGGAATTACAAGATGCAACTTGTAATGGTGCTTGTCCTGACAGGAATGAGCAGTAGCATTTAGTTAGGCATGGCCTTAAGTGTTTGCTTTCCACGCAAACTTGAACTGCAGCAAATAACAGGGAAAAAAAATTATTGCTTGTTGTAAATAAATGCTGACAACACTATATAAGCTTGTAAAATAAACCCTTATTTTTTTGTGTACTTTCAGTGCACATTTCAGCTTATAACATCAAGAATATGTGAAGTATAAGAGCAAAGTGTGTTTCTAACAGATCTGCATGGTGGTAGTTTGAGTTATATGAATAACTCATATTGTTTAATATTTCAGCTGCAGAATGTACCAGTAATCTCAATTATAACAACAAATGCCTTGTGTGTCTAATTAATGCAGAACTATACTGAAAATGCAAATGCAAATAATTTCTGATGTGCATTGCTATTTTTGAGATTTGTCACCTTGTTTATAAATATCAGCCCTATCCTACAGAAAAATTAAAAGAATTATGAAACACTAGAAGTTTTTTTCAAGCTGATAGATGGCACTTTAAAATGTTGCATGCCTGATGACAACCATACCTTCTTGGCTTTACTTGCAGGGAGCCCTTTTTGTTGAGAAAAGGAAACAAAAGAAATTGTCTTAAATTAAATAATCTTAGGTGTTCCAAATCAAATACTGTGCAAAGATTATTTTGTTGTGAGAATTAAGAGAGGTTTAGGAGACCCAGGGAGAACATTGTTGTTTGAATCACTAACAAAACCCACTTCCTTTAGTAGGATGTTTTTTTCAGCAGGAGCATTCTCCTGAAAAGGACATTTAACTGGACTAATACTAGTGCTAAATATTTGCATACCTTCTGGTCATGCAATTCTTTGTCATACATTTTTATTGCTCACAAAACACCTGAAGAACTGTGTGGGAACTTCTGAACAGACAATGTCTTTAAGGGCTGTTCATTCTGTTGATCTGAGTATCTCGCTTTGTTTCTCAGACCTAAATCACAGAGTGATGAGCTGAAGAGGCCAGGAAGAAAGGATGCCCATATAAATCTAATTATTTAGAAGAAAGCATAACAGAGTGCAAAGTTCTGGTTTGTTTCTTCCCTCTGTTTTAGGATTATTTAAATGCAGTTTACCTTTCCCTAATGTGAAAGCTATTGTGCTATCTTGCTTGATCCAAGGGAATCTAAGTATCTGTCATGTTGCTGAACATATTCTCCTTCGTGCAACAAAAAAGAGACAAACACTCTTGGTCCCAGTGAATGCTTTTTCCACATCAAACTGTGTTTTAAACTTGTTGCTTTTGAACTTGCAGCTCTGAGCACTGCAATGTCCGGGCAGACCAGCTGATATAGTGTCAATATAGTTCCATTAGTGTAATACCCATCAATGCCTGAAAGCAAGCTAACTGCTACAGCAGGGTACGCTGGTTTTGGCTGGGGTGGAATTAATTTTCTCCCCAGTGGCTGGTACAAGGCTGTGTTTTGGATTTGTGCTGAACACAGGGTTGACAATGGGGAGATGTTTCTGTTATTGCTGAGCAGGTGTTACACAGAGCCGAGGCCTTTTCTGCTTTTCATTCTGCCAGGCTGGGGAGGAGACTGGGGGTGCATGGGAGTCTGGGAGGGGACACAGCCAGGACAGGTGACCCACACTGACCACAGGGATATTCCAGATTATATGGCGACTCTCCTGGGAAAAGCTGAACACCAAGCTGCCCATGGGAAGCAGGAATTCATTCCTTGTTTTATTTTGCTAGTGTGTGCAGATTTTGGTTTCCCTATTGAACCGTGTTTATCTCAGCCCATGAGTTCTCTGGCTTGTACTGGTCCAGCTCTCTGCCTGATCTCTCTGGTGAGGGTGGGGTTGTGTTTGGCTTGGCTGATGGTTGGGGGTAAGCTGTGACAAAGGGCTTCTAACTGGCCGGTGAGGAATGTGGTTCTAAGATGTTTGATGCTTATGAGAGCAGAACTTGCTTGGGTATCACTGCAAGGCTCTGTTTTATTCCCCAAAACATAACCTATCATGAGTCGGTATTTGACAAGGTTGGTTTGAGTATGTTGTTGTGCCTGCTGTTTGAAGTGCCAAATATCATGTTGAAAGAAAGGCTTTTGCTAAACAATTTCTTTCTAAATTTTAATTTAGATAATTGTCATTATCTTAATTTATCCAAAGCAAAAAATAAAAAAATCTTTATTTCATGGTCCTAATCTCTAACTTCTTTAAAATTGACAAATGGAATCTCCCTTTATTGCCTTAAATTTCAACATTGTTCACTTCCTGTAGAATGAAGTATTTTACACCTGTTTTTTTGTGTATCTAACACAGATTTTCCTACTTGGCCTTTTGTTAGTCTTGCTCCTCAGTCTGGCATGCTTGATAAAGATTAGATCTTCAGCAAAAAAATAAATTCTTGTTAAAATTAAGTGTTTAGAATAATCCAGAATGTATGGTAAAACACCAATGTGAAATTATTAATCCCTGTCTGTTTTAATTTGAAATCAGGGGTGGTTTTTTTCCTCGTTTTTTCTTGAGTAGGCAAATACATCAGTTTCTGACTGAATGCATGTAAACTCTTTGTTCAGTGTGCAGGCCCCATGGCCACGTCTCATTACATGTACTTCACTTTTGGATTAAAATGAGTCTTATCCCCTGGTTAGTGCAGTAATCTGCATGATAGAGTATGTGGCTGAAATGACCTTTGAATAGTTCCAAAAGGCTCAGGGTCTGCCTGTAGCTTAAGGATATTTTGAAAATTTTAAAGGAGATGGTGAAGAAGAAAGATTCTAATTCATCAGTTGGACAACTTATTACTTTGATGCTAGATTTGGTTCTTTAAACAATCATTTACTCTGACATATGAGTAAAAAAATGAGCTTATCAGAAGCTTAGAGGACTATTGTTTCTACTTCTAAAAATGTCAGTAGTAGCTCATCATTTTCTTTTCTTTTTAATGCAGCAAATGCCTTTTTTCTGAAAGGTCAAATGATGTCATTGTAATTTAGTTCTATAGTTTCCTTTCTTCTGCTTCCTTAAAAGAATTTTTTAAGAAAACAATGGTATGGGGGAGGTCCTTTGTTTCTTTTTTTCTCCTCTTTATTTCTACTGGAAGTTGAGGTCATACTGCAGCACACATTAGGCCAGATTTTTGTCAGTATTTGATCATGAAATATTTCTACAAAAAATATGGTTTGATTTAGGAGGTTTTGGGCAATGCTAAACCACAGTTTGGAACCTATTAATGTGAGTCAGAAGCTATTAGCTTGTGGGACTATCCAAATAAGGTTATTTAGCACTAGTATGAAAATAACTAGGATATGCAAATTAACAAAACACAGAGGAATGGATTTTGAAACAAAAAGTTGATGTTAACTGTGGTTTTGAAAGCTAGAGTACTAACAACTTCAGAATTTGATCATTTGGATATAGTGTGTTGCTAGTCTGAGTTCCCACAGCGCGAGTCAGGCTTTTGGTATTCATCACACACTTCAACCTTTGAGACTCATGTTGTGAGCAGAAGCAAGGATACAAGAGGAAACAACTCTGTCAAATCTGCTCTGTGGCCTGAGGACCTGATATGCTGAAAGAGAGGGATGCCATTAAAACTGAGCAATGTGTCTGCTGTAGCCGGAGCCTGCTGCTAGAGGGAGCAAGGATGTGGGGTGGAAGATTAGGGGAGAAGGAGGGAATGTTCATTAGATCTTTCCAATTGCCATGGACTTTTGGTTCCTGTGAGGTGTAGACTCTCAATAGTTAATATGTCCCTTCCTCAGAGCTCTGCCTCCCAGAGTTGCTTACAGCTGCCTTCCTGATTTCTCTGTTCTGTACAGAAGAGTGAGAGAAGGTGTAAAGAATTTATACTAATGAATGGATGTGGTATTACTAATGCATTTGCAAAAAAAACAAACAAAAAAAATTTGTTTCACCCTTTGTCACAAAATATACAAGTGAGCAAATCCAGGCTGGACTGATTACTTACCTGTTGTTTCCAGAACACAATAATGTGATCATTGTTACAAATCCCAATTTTGTAAATCAGCATACATGTACAAAGAGCCCTCAGATCTTCTAAATAAGCATAATCTCTAGCAAATTTTAGAAGCTTTTATGAATAATAAGCCTGAAGGCTACATTAAGAAGAATTAATTTTCCAGATTAATATAGCAACTCTTTACAGATGTTTACTAGGGGAAGGTGCAGTGAGAGAAAATTATGTGGGAGGCATCTATCAGGTAAAACAGACTTCCCATGAGAACAAGATCAACCTAACTGTTACACAGATTCTTTATGTAAAGAAAACTGTTAGATTAATTAATCATCAATTAATATAAAATTTATGCAACCTAAATTAGTATTTGTCTTTTGAACCTAGATATAGTTCAAACACCGTATATCTCCAAGTGAATCAGTAATCTAATATTGTTTATGCATTTTTAAATATAAAAGAGATTTGTTTGGTTTGTTTTTATTTTGTTTTGTTTTTGATAGAAGTCAAACTGAATACATGATATATACCCAGAGCAATGAGGCAGAATATTTGCTTTTGATTTCAAGAACATTAACTTTCTTTAAAATTACAATTTTTAAATAGGAGAAAGTCAAATATCAATGATATCTATGAGGACTATACTGCAAATATAATGTATATGGAACTGTTTATATGGAACTGTATGGTGTGCCTGTATTGCAGAGAATCTGTGGAAATGTGACCTAGGACATAACCTTTATGTTCTTATATATTGCTTCACTGATTCCAGTTTCTCCTTGTGTCTTCTTCTTCCCTGTTCTACCTTCCATCCACCCCATGGTATGATGGAAAAGGCCTGATTCTCATTATTATCTACACTAACAGAGAGATGAAGCAGAACTCAGTCTGTCAGTCCCATAGGTATTGTCTGAATTAGCCAGAATATTTATCTTTAAATTAAATACTTGTCTGCATAGACTCAGCACTTTTGAATGCCTTTACAGACCATATGTGTATTTTGATTATTCTAGATACTGAAGACACCTCAAAAAAATGCTTTACTAAGCCGCATAAATGACGGACATTTTATGGATTTACATCAACATGATTAGGAGTCATCTTATCTCTCCAGCCTGATAGCAAAATGGGATCTGAAGTAAATGTGGACATAGGTCAGACAGAATAAAAGACAGAGCTCGCAAATAAGTTATTATTGCCATCCTGAGAGATTTCACCCTGCCTTTTAGTAGAGAAGAAACAAGAATGGAAATAGTGAGCCTGAGTTTTAGCCTGGAAAATAAATCTAGTTATGGGATATGGACTCCTCTTTTTATGTGTAGATTCTGCAACCACTGAAAAGGTATTTTGATCTATTGATTCTCTAAGAAAAGTAATGCCTGTCTTGCCACATATGCAGTGGTTTGTTCAACAAGTGTGTGGTGAATGTGCTGGATGAGAGCATTTTCTAAGAATCTATTCTCAAGCAGGAAGGACTGTGTTTTCTAGGCTGTCCCCATGTGCCCCATACCCCTCACTGTGCATTGTCAGGGTGAGAATATAAATATTTTGTCTATCAACTACTCTTAAAAGCCCTGGACAGGAATATTTGCAATGCTATTCCAATGGGTGCCAAGAAAATTCATACAAGTGGTTGGATTACTTGAATCCTGGCATACAGTGGTGATAGTGTAAAAGAACAAAGACATATTCATCTTGAGGCTAATTCTGGAGATGAGTCCAGCAGAGAGGACAGTGAGCTGAGATAAAGGAAAAAAGCTGCACTAGGTTTTCAAGTTTATCTTCTAGTTCTGTTTGCCATTGAAAGGGTGACACAGATTGTGTTTCAGGCTGGGAGACAGCCCAGATTTCAATAATTGATAGTATTATCTGGAGCTCCTGTGACAGGGTGGAAAAGGTGCATAATGAAGAACTGAACCTGTACTTCTCCTGGATCATCTAAAGATGATTTTGGCTTGTCTCAAGGTATTTTAGTGTTGTCTTTTATTATGCTGGTCAGGGACGCATGTCAGTGAAGGGAGGCAGCACCAGGCAGGAGAGAAAGACTTTAAAACATTCAGATTTAAAGTTTTGTTTTCCTGAGTTTGTTTACCTGAGCCACACCCAAGAAGCCCTTAAATATGCTCTGGGATTAAAAGAAGTTTAGTTGACAAATACTTACACACTTGTGGAAGTACTTTTACAATGCAGTACAGGCAATAGTTTTTCTGTTCTTTGTGAGCACAGTAAATGCATATGGTGAACTAGAGCCTTTGCCTTCTGTACTGTCCTAGTAGCTGAGTTAATACTCCTCATTAGCATTCTCAAGTGCCAGTTGTATTATCATTCTGTGTATGTAATATCCTGGTTAATTACAATAGCATTAATGTGTTAAGCTACTAGAAAAATGGAAAAAATATAAATTCAATGAATCTTTAAAGCTCTCTAGGCAAGAACATATTCTGAAATTCAAGCAGTAAGCTTTATATTTAGCAGCACTTGCTTAAAGCCAAATTTTGTGCTCCAGTTTTTAATATTGTTGAGAATGTAGCTTTAGGACTGGAAGAACATCTAGGGATGTGCTAGAAGGTTGAAGTAGTATAAGAAACAAGTGATTCAACTTGTTGTAGGTGAAACAATTTTGCATTATATTTCTAATGTGTCTGAACAAAATTTTTCAATGGATTTCACTGTTTATGATGAGAACTTCCTCACAAACCAGAGGAAAAAATAAGGATTGTAAACTTCTGGAAAAATTCTGCAGTAAGGGAGATATTTAAGAACTCAGGCTAAACAGCTAGCATTCAGGGACTGTATTAATTAAAAATAAAAGAAAAAAATTATTATTTGAAAACAATGTATGAGGAACTTCTTGAATTCTGACTGCAAATTCATCAATCTTTTGGTTCTTGGTCCTAACAAATATAGGTTGTGAGAATATAATTTATTATTACTAAGTTTAAGAAAACAAAAAAAATCACCCTTTATTTGACCTCAAAAGCTTCAACTAGAATGTATCAAATACATAGTAGACATTTGAAACAGGGAAAACAACGAGTACCATTTTACAGAAGTTTGAAGTCATATATGAATATTGCATGAATTTCATCTGCTAAGTTCTTGAAAACAGAAACAGTGTCTGATACTGCGCTTTCCAATTACACCTGTAAGTAGGTGCTGCTGCAGCACTCACAGCTAAAGTGTAAAATGAATTGCCATCGAGTTCAGAGGTGGTAACAGTTTCTAGAAGCCTGCAGCTTTAAAATAAAATGCTCTTCATGTACAGACTGCTGTGTGTGACTCTGCAGACTTCTACTACTCTGTACTGGCAGAGCTCCATGTGAAACCGCTGTATTTACCAAATGAATCCTCTCTGCTTGCATGGCATTTTACTTCTTTAATTCCAGAAATTGAAACAAAATTGGTAAAAAAATCTACTTGCAGGATTTGTAAAGAGCACGTAACTAATGATTGTTACAGCAGCATATGCTTGTGATAAGCTATCCCTTACTGAGCAGGCCAATGTCTTTGCTCTATCCAGATCATACTTTCTTTTTGATTGTAAATAGATGTGTAGATACTACAGATTTTTTTTTTTTTTATAAGTTATCTTTCTAGAAAGATATTTGCTGAATTTAGAACACAGGATGGCTCTAGGGTGCTGAAATGTTGTTGAGGCAGGTCTATTTATAGAGGAGTAAAAAGCAGCACAAACAACCTCAAGGAAGTAGGTAGACATAAGAAATCCAAAAGCCTGAGGCAGTGCCTTAAGGTGAATGTCTCTGTGGGCCAGAAACAAATGAAGTCTACTGATACTTTGCTGAAACCTGTCATTTCCCAGACTCCATTGGAGTCAACTTAAAAGTTTTGTAATTATTCAACACAAGTTTCATGCAAGTCCTCTGTCAAGCAAAGTTATAAATTTCAATTTTGAACTTACTCCAGTACAGAAGTGCTTAAAAGCAGCACTGTAGTGTGTATAATAAAGATGAAAAAAAGGCAGATTTCTAGAGGGACTTTAGTATGTTAAAAATGCAAATCAAGGATGATTCATAAATGAAAAGCACAAATTTCTATGCATATTTCTTAGTTTTAGGTGCATTCCTTACAGGTAATATGTCTTCTTGCTTCATCACTAGATACTACTAGATACTTCATACTACTGGAATGGTAGTTCATGTCTTTTCAAAAAGAGCTTTTCTTTGATGGATATTAAATTTAATACAGCTAGGAATGTATCTCTATTTAGATTAAACTGTAAAAAAATAATATGCCTTTTCCTCCAAATATAAGAGGCCATATATTTTCAAAGGATATCTGCAAGTCAGTGTTATTTACAAAGAATTGAGAACCCATTCAATGTATAGTTTTCACATAAGCTAGAGTTTTTATCTGCTGTACTGAACTGTGCAGGCCACATTTGAAGCTTCTTTTCAGAATTCCAATTTAGCATTTCCAATGGCTTAAATTCTGGTTTAAGCTGTGCTGTTCAGACACGTATCTTAAAAGTGCAAGTGTTACCCCATAAAGATGTTCAGTGAGTTTGCCCATCATCACAGTGTGTGGGTACTTACCTGGTTTTTATTGTGTTTTAGCCTGGTATTCCTTGGTGTAAAATACACTGAACAAGTGTATTTGTTTCAAAATCTGAATCATACTTTTCAAGACAATCCTATTTTTCTGACACTTGAATCAATATTCTTCGTTGCAGATTTGTCTGTTCACATGACTATTTTTTATTTCACTGGTATTTGTGAGAATATATATGTGTTTGTGCATGTGGAAATGTGGCTTCTGACTTCCAGAAATTATTTTTCATAGAAAAACATAAATATGTGGAAAGAAACAAACCATATCTCCTAGTATTGTGTGAGAGGACCTTGTAGCAGCCTACCAGAATCTGGCCTATAAGGCAGCCAAAGAGGGACTCATTGTAAGGAACTGCAGGGGCAGAACAAGGGTATGTATTGAGACTGAAAGAGAGTAAGTCTAGGTATAGATGTTAGGAGGAAATTGTTTACTCTAAGGGTGTTGGGACAATGGAATATGTTTCCCACAGAAGTTATGGATGCCCCATCCCTGGCAGAGTTCAAGGCCAGGTTTGATTGAGTTTTGACCAATCTGGTCTAGTGAGATGTGTCCTTTGGAACTAGACATTATTTAAGGTCTCTGCCAAACC
Source organism: Thryothorus ludovicianus (assembly GCA_013397245.1). Lineage (NCBI taxonomy): Eukaryota > Metazoa > Chordata > Aves > Passeriformes > Certhiidae > Thryothorus > Thryothorus ludovicianus. The sequence goes on from VZTB01003861.1 coordinate 27,305, forward strand.
ATTCTGTAATTCTATGCCCTTTTTTTCCCTTCAGTTTCCACTAATGACTTGCATCTATTTGTCTATAGCATTAGCAAGGGGCAGTAAGCAAGCTCCCTTTATGTGCTGTTCACATCGAAAATCTTGCATTTGGGCCTCCTTATGTCACCCCATGAAACAGACCTTGGCAACAAGGAGCTGAGAAATACAGACTATAAAGAAAATGGCTCTTTTCTGCCACTTTACTTTTGTAAATTCACTTGTTAACTCTGTATATGAGCTACAACAGGACGTGGAATTTAGTGCTGTGTTTTATGGTAGTAGGAGGCACAAAGACCTGCAATTTTCATTAAAAGTTGTAGGCTGGAAATCCTTCAGTTGAGTCAGCATTAAACCCCAAGTGTGATTAGATCCCATAAATAAACCTTTCATACTTTTGCACTGAATGTGGAAGTGCCCTCCTTAATTAAGCAATGACTGTAGAAATGCTCTGTGGTTGGCACATCACATGAAAATGGGCTATTCATGCTTTCTAAAGCACAGTGGAGTTAATCAAACATGCCCTGCTACCCTTGGGGACAGGGATAGCCTATTTCTATACAGTCTTTAATATGTGTTAGCAGCTAATGGGACTAAAAACTCACAGTTGGAATCTTGTGAAGAAACCATCGTCAGAATGAAGGATTTAAAGAGAAATGGAATGATAATATAATACATATTAATATAATGAATAGATATTAATATAATAATAATAAATCCAGTAACTCCCTGGCTCTACTTTTCATTAGTAGGTGGCTAAAGGATGCAGACCAAGATAGGACCAAGATAATTTAATCAATATTTAGATTCTAAATACGCAGTCCAATTGCAGCGGTGGAATAGGTAATCAAAGATGGAAAACCAGGAATGTTAAGGATACTCAGAAAATACCAAGAAAAACAGGAAAGAAAACACAGAGAGAGGACAACATGTTGGAGGAGAGAAAAAAACCAAACCAAATCTTCTTCAGTACTATTCCCACTTATTTGACTTTCCACAAAAATCGTTTAGATGTAATATATATTGATACAGGAAACTACAATTTAGAAAATATTCAATTGAGAAAATATGAACATCATGCCAATCTTATTTACATTTATTTTATAATACCAAATACCATGATTAATTCAGTCACTGATCTCCATGCTCAATGAATTCTCCATTGGCAAAGAATTTACTGGTAATGCATTAAGTTCTCCAAGGGTGGTCTCCAAGTGAGTAATTTGGTTTCATACTGCATTATACAGAACTGATGAATTAGCAAAAAATTGATCTTAATCTACATCACAGATTTAATATTATGTTTGATTGTAGCTTTAAACAATGAAAGCTAGGATTACTTCCAAGAGCTGAAAAGGAATTATGGAACACCCATGGTAGAATCTTTTACATAGTGAGGCTAGGAAGGACCAAAAACAATTAAGATATTTTCTTGATTATGATTATTTGTCTGTGCGTGTGTATGTGTGATTATCTTGAGGAATATACATTTAAGCAACCTTAATTCTAAAATTGTCATGTCATCTGGATAGAGTATAATATTAGTTGCACAAAAAAAAGGAAATTATTGATTGCTTTTGAGTGAGTTTAAATAACAAAACAAGCTGATCTAACCAGGAAATTTCTTGAGTTTATTTAAACTCTTGGTAACTGTACTGCTTGTTATTTTAGAAGGCAACCTTTAAATATGCAGTTTTGGAAAGCCTTGTTTTTCTCAGGTTTTTTGTGTGGGTTTTGGTTGGATTTTTGGTGGTTTTTTTCAGTAGTTGGAATATTTTGGAGGAGTCCTCTAAAATCATTAATCTTTTCTCTCTATTTCTCTTAAGCCTCTATTTATATTCACAATCACTTACAGGTAATTTACAAATAAAGTGGTAACACTAGGCAAAATTAACCCTCATTATATTATAAAGTCTTTAATAGATGTATATTAAATATATTAGGTACTGATTTGTCATGCAGTTTATTTTTGTACAAGATTACAGAAGCCTATGAATGCTTAGGTAATATCTGGAATAAGAAAACAGACGTTTTCCCTAGGTTCATGCTGTAATCTTTTCTTTTAAATTCTAGGAGATAAAGCAAAAAACTATGAAACAGCATTCCCTACACTGCCTATTCAAACCCTATTTTTTTTAATTAAGATATTTTCTTGATTATGAAGGAGTTGAGGAATCATTGTCAGGCCAGAAATTAATCCTTCACAGAAATAGCATCTCTGTTGAATATCAGTGTTACAAAACACAGAAGTACCTATAAAATAGAAAAGGGATTATTTAAAAGCATATGCTGATATGGATTCTATTTGTAATCCTTGAATTTTCTTTGCAGTTAATAAATACAGCAGCTGGTGATAGGAGATAAATATGAAGAAAAAAACTTGGAACAATTACTTTAGATAAAAGCTCCATTTTTTGTCTTTGTAATCTGTTTACAACAGTGTCATAACAGAAGCAGAAACAAGTATTTTTGAGATGAAATTGCATTCCTGAGTCAATTTTCATAGGCAAATGCTGCAAAATTCTTTGAAATTATTCATAATACATAGATACCTAAATATACTTAGTAACCTAATTTGCAGTTTAAGGTCTCCTGTTCTAGAATGCATACATTTTGAGAAATTAGTTTTGGAAATTAAAATAGGACATAAACAAAAATATGAGTCAACGGGAAATGCAATGGTGATAAAAAATAATAAGTTGTCAGGACCAGTAGGAATGATCAAGGGTTTGTGAAGTGAACATGGCACACCTGAGGATGTTAAACTACAGGTGTAACTTAAAATGGTACATTTCCAAAATTTGGAAGTATAGAATCATGGAAAACTTTGTGTTGGAAGGGGCCTTTCAAGGTCATCTAGTCCAACTCCCCCTGCAACAAGCAACATCTTCAACCATCAGATTGCTCAGAGCTCTGTCTAACATTGACCTTGAATATTTCCAGGGATTGGGCATCCACCACTTCTCTGTGCAACTTTTTCCAGTGGTTCACCACCCTTAATGTAAGAAATCTTTTCTAACATCCAATATAAATCAAACTTCCTTGATTTTAAAACCATTAACCCATATCCTATATCAACACACCCTGCTAAAATGTTTGTTCCCAGCTTTCTTGTGAGCTGCTTCTGAAATAAAGGTACCTTGTTACAATATAGTACTTATAAATGACTGCCATAATAAGGTCTCCACAGAGCCTTCTATTTTCCAGGAAAATCAACCCTAGGTCTCTCAGCCTTTCTTCATAGGAGAGGTGTTCCAGCCCTCCAGTCATGTTCATGGCCTTTCTCTGGACCTGCTCCAGGAAGTCCATCTTGTCATTATGTTAGGGGCCCCAGAACTGAATGCATATTCCAGGTGGGGTCACACCAGAGTGGAGCAGAGGGGCAGAATCACCTCCCTTGACTTGCTGGCCATGCTACTCTGGATGGAGCCTAGAATATGGGCTGGCCAATGGGCTACAAGTGCACATTGCCAGCTCATGTGCAGTTTTTCACCCACCAGCACCCCCAAGTCCTTCTCAGCAGGGCTGCTCTTGACCTGCCCATCCCCAGCCTGTGACAATACCTGGGGTTGCCCTGACTGAGGTGCAACACCTTGTACTTGGCTTTGTTGATCCTCATGAGATCCTTGAGTCTGTCCAAGTCCCTCTGGATGGCATCCCATCCTTCAGGTCTTTCAACAGCACCACTTGCCTTAGTATCATCTGCAAATTTGCTGGGGCTGCACTTAATCTCTGTAGCTGGTGAATATATTAAACTGCCCTGGTTGAAACATGGAACCGTAAAGGACACCACCTATCACTAATCTCCATCTGAATACTGTGCTGTTGACCCTTGCCCTATGGATGTGAACATCCAACCAAATTCCTTATCCACTGAGCAGTCCACCTATCAAATATACAACTCTCCAATTTAGATAGAAGGATTTAGGCTTTAAGATTAAGGTGTCATAGGCCTTAGAGAATTACAGATAGGTGATAGCTGTAGCTCTTAAGAAATGAAAGTTGATGAAATAATGCAGTGCAATGCATACAGCTGCTCTCTTTTGAGGCTTCCTCTCAGATTTTCTTCAAGACAAATCAGTATGGTATGCTTTGTCAGACAGTATAAAAACAGTGTAACAGAAAGGGCAAAAGAAGTGTCCTCATCCAGGAGCTGTGCAAGCTACTTCACCCTGTGGCACTCTGTAAAGATCTAATTTTGTAAAGGTCATTGTGAACTGGTGGAGGATTAGTGATCTTTTGCTGAAAAATGGAATTTTCCTGTAAAACTTGTTGATCATCCTTACTTCTATCTTTTGCATTTCAAAAGAGATTAATCACTGGTTTTGACCTGTGAAAATATCTTCTCATGGCTGGTGATTTTTGGCTTTCCAATTCATTTGTTAGTGTTTCTTTAAAAGTGATAAAATTTTGCTGTTAAAGACTTACATCTGATTGTTTTATTAGAAAAAACTTGGCATGTGACTTGCTATTGAATACTTTTTATTAGGGAAAAATGTTGTAAATTAGCAAGTCCTAAATCTGAGGTATAAATTGAGCATAAATTTTAACAGTGAGGAGATTAGTCACTGGAGAAAGGAAATGAATTTTCTGTCCTTTTTTAACAAGGGTAGATGACTCTTTATTCAAAGATGCATTTCAGCCAAACAAAGGATTTTTTGATCAATAATGAGATAACTGGTGGAAAGTTGCTACCCTAAATCATACAAAAAAGCGAGGACAGTTTGAATACTCCTATCAGTGGTATGAATAATGTACATAAGTATCAGGAAGTTTTTGCTTATGGCTTGCATACATTTCCCCTTTCATAATCATCTTTTATTGTGCAACAGCAAAAGTACTTTTTTTATACTGAGTAGTATTTCTCTTATTATCAGAAGTAGTAGAATTTATACTTACTTTTCAGTCAAAATTATTTTTCATTGGAAAAATTCTGTTTCTGTATTTGGGGATATTTTTAAGATAAAAATATCAAACACTTCTGTAAATCTTTGGAAATTGTTACTTTTTATGAAATAAGCCTTTTTTCCTTTTTTATAGAGTAAAAAGAAATTTTAATTATTTTCCTACTTTATGAGGTGCTGAAATCTGAAAGCTGCCTGTTACCCTAGCTACTTCATTCTTGAAATGCACAGGTTAATTATTGCTTAAATGAAAATCAATATTGTAATTTGATCATCTCTGTCAGTAAAGTATTTAAAATTGCAGCTTTCATTTCTCAAGGGATTTTTCCTTCCCATACATCTCCAAACAAAAACTTTAAAGTTCAGACCAAGAGGGTGGAGTTTGGATATTTTACTTCTGTGAGACATTTTGTAGTCTTAGATTTTTTTCCTGACCCCTTTCACAGGAATTCAAAGATATCTGAGTGATCCCTCTGATTCAAGCTGTGGGTTTTAGGATTTCCAGCTCTCTCTGCTGAAGAGAGAAGAATTGAATACTCTTACTTCACAGCATGAATAAATCCTTCGTATATATAGGACACAAGAAATCCACTTAAGTCTCAGAGTTATGATTTTCTGTCTTCCTGCTGCAGAGGTGAGAACCAAGCCCTGATTAGGACTGCCTGGAGATATGTACATGGGCCTCATTTAGATTTCACTAACACTAAAACTGTAATTAGTCTGTGACTGAAAATGAGAGTATCTGAATAGAAAATCACTAAAAGTTACATTGGTTAAAATATCTCAGAATTTAACTTTTTTCCCCTTATCTCTGTATTTAATCAGAAAATACAGGCCTCCTAATGCCTTCAAATATATATTTGGAAGTTTACACTAGTGACTTATGCCTTATTTGTTATTCTTATGAATCTTAAACTACTCTCAAAATTTGAAATAGAGTATGATATAATTTGGGAGCACAAGCATGAACACACGAAAGGACAAATACACATACAAATATATGCATATATATGTGTGAAACATTTATGAGGATAAGGAAAAACAAAAGTGCAGGAGATAGGAGGATGTGAGAGTGTAAATGTAAGGTACAGACAGGTACCTAGGTTCATAGGTTTGTTCTGAATTTAATGTAGGGAGAGAATTGAGGCCAGTGTATGTACTGAGGATGCATGCATCTTTTGCATGTAGGCCAGCCTCTTGTTTCTAGTATGCAGACTGAGATAAAGACATTCTTATGGCTGAAAAAGCAAAGTTCTGAACCACCAGCTGACATTTACTTATTATGTTGTTTTTGCAACCTCATTCTTGCTCAGATATAATGTTGAGAGGCTTTTAAATAACCTTATTTGATCTTTCAACATGTAGTCCAGATTCAGGCAAATTTAGACTGATAAAGCTCCTACCCTAAGGATGCACATGCATCTGTTTTTGTGTGGGTTGTGAGTTCTTCCTTTTGGGTTCATTTTACACATGATCATTTAATCACCCATTTCTATCTAGTCATATTATAGCAGATGGGGAAAAGAAATTGCTGAGCTTGAGGCTGTGCAGCTGAGCCAATGGGTGAATGTCAGTCATTGAATCGATTCTGTCTATAGTTTAGAAGTGCTTTTTCAGAAATTTATGTTTAATAGAATTCAAGAATGAGTGATTGTTAAAACATATGTCAAAATTTATGGGTTTTTTTTGTTGTTGCGGTAACTGAGTCCCACTGAAACTCTTGTTTCTCTTTCCACCCCACTAAAAGTCTATGAAACTAGCATCTTCTGCAGGTAAACGGAAGAGAGCTGCAAAATCACAAGATATTCTACCCTAAAAAAAGAGAGTTTTCACTTTAAGGATTGACAGACATCCACTCTTAAAATCAAACAATTTGTTAACATTTTACTGTCTGCAGAATGAAGATAAAAAATGAAAGTCTTAGTCAACTCAGACTAAACCAACTAAGTATGAAAAAGTATAAGGGGACATCTCTTTCAAATTGTCTGGTCAGAAATAGCCATCTGATTCAAAGTGATGCCACAAAAATGAGTCCTGATGAGCATGTGTCACACTAAATATATTCTTTAAAAATAAACTTTAATAATTAGTTATGTGAGGGTTGGTTTTTTTTCAAATTGTAATGAGTGTAGAAGAAATTATTTTCAAACAGAGAGAATTTTTACTTACTTTTTATTTTTCTTTTTTTTTTATTTTTTATTTGGCTATCCCCTGTGTAATACCCTTGTTTTGAAAAGCGCATTATGAAGTATTAAAATAATAACACTGAAGAGTCACATGTATTCTTTCAGAGGTTAAGTAATTCTGAATAAAGGCATCTTTCTTTCTGAATATGATGTTATTCACATTTTAGAATTCATAAATGTAATGAATTAGAATGATTATACATTTCAAAAGTAATTTAAAACTTGTTACAGTCTACATATGAAATCATTATTTTCAGCTTTTATTTATGCCACTCCCCTGTGTCTTTAGGCTTGACTTAATCTCCCTACGAGCATACCATCTAGATATGCTGTTATCACTTGCAATTGGAAAGGACAGTTAACTTCTCTCTGTTGCAGAATAAAAAATAAATTAAATGCAGAAGTACATACTTCTCCTAAAAGGCAGAGTTAGCCTGTCTCTCTGATATTTCAAAGGATATTAGGGAATGTGTGAATCTTGACATTTCATAACACTTGCAGCTCCTAAGAGAGCCAAAAAAAAAAAAAATAAAGAGACAATAT
>VZTB01003861.1:35042-45253 GCA_013397245.1 Thryothorus ludovicianus
ATAAAGAGACAATATTTTGTTTTCTTGAGTTCTGGTGGTTGTGGAGCAGAGCATCTGCTCTTATTCTATTTGTCTCATCAGTTCTTCAAACAACCAATGTTTATTATCAGAGAATGACTTTTACCAAAGCACCTCCTAAACCTGAGAATATTTCCCCCTTCTTGCTAAAATATTTTACTTATATATCTTATATGCCATATATATTTTCCTGTCTTCCTATGCTAAGAAAGGAATCTCACTAAATTGATTTTACAGCTATTTTGTCATTACAAACATGAGGCAGTCAGACTTAATTTAATAAAAAACCAAAAAGTACTCTACGGATTGAAGTCCTTGGGAATACCTTGTACAGAGATGAATGATCTGTATTTTTAAAACTCTTGCTGTAATTCTTTCCAAAATAGAAGAAATAAAAGCAATATCTTACTTCCTATATATATTGATCATAGATCTGTCACATTGTGTGAATTGTCTGTAAATTTTAAAGGTAATTTCTTTGTGTCACCAAGCATATGATGCAACATCTAAAGACTAATCGATTCTATAAGCATCATCACAATTGAAGACTATCTCACATGCTCTAAAACCATATTTTCTTTAATATGCTAGAGGCTGTTTTTGTTGCCAGCACCTTACACTTAAAATCATGTTTTATAGATCTTAATTTTGGTATTCTCTCTGGAAATATTGTTGTGAATACAAGGTACTGTGAATCTGTAACAAGACATACAGCATAAAGCTCATGGGTATGCAAAATTATGCTACACCAATTTATAAAACCTTTCTGCTTTATATTCAGTTGCAATTTACTGGGAAATAAAGATTTACTCATTTTCAATATATTATGTATCACATATTTTAATCCATGTAATAATCCTTGTAAGTATTAAAAATGTGGAAAGAATTGGAAATGGGAAGTAGACATCTAGAGATACTGCTCTTCTTGCATGTGTCATTGGGAGAAGGTAGAGGAAAAGACTTCAGCCCACAGGACTTTTCATTCAGAAACCCAATGCTGGAACTTTATTTAAGTGGGAAAAAGCTTTATGTTTTATCAAGTTATGATCAACATCATAGTAGACAAAGAGCAGTGGGGTATGGGTAGAAATGAAAAGGTCCATCCTGAAGTCTGTGATGCACAGAAAATCACATTGAGATGCTCTGCCCCCTGAAAGACACATTAAGGGGGGTGTGGAGACCCAGCCAGGGGTTCGGGGTGGTACTGGTGGTGCTGGGCTCATGGGATTGCTGTTAGTGATTAATCCTGCAGGCAGCTGCCAGTGTTCTGTGCACTCGGGAGCTTGTCTCCTCTTTTTGCAGGTGGCATCTGGCAACACCTGGCAAGTCCTGCCTGTCACAACTCCCTGGGGAGCCGTGAGGTGAGGCAAGGTGGTGTAGTGGCCATTCTCTGAGCCATGAAATAGACCTGATTGTGCTGGGGTGCAGGAGGGTGCAGGATGGACCTATGTCCAACAGGAGTAGCAGAAGCAATGAGCGCTGGGACAAGGAGGAGAATGAGCTGTATCTAGAAGCCATCAAGGTTAGCAAAAGTTTTGGGGGGGTGTAAAAGCAAAAATTTTATTAGGATTGTATTACATACTAATGCAAAATAAGACTTTCCCACGAATAAGGTCTGATGTAGAATTTTAAAAAACTCATAATCCGATGTCAAGTTGGTGACAGTCCTCTTCTAGTAATATATAACACGGCCACTGGCACTGTCTCCTGTTTTGAGTTAATTTCCTAAGCCTTGTCAATTTGTGTTCTTTAACTTTGAATAGGCAGAAAATGTAAGAAGCTGAGTACCAATGTTGAGGTCTGATTCATCCTTTTCCCACCAGAGCCCTGGGAGCCATGAGACATCAGAAAGTGTTGATGTGCAAGCGTTGCAGAGCATGTGAGCAATGACTTCAAGTGCAAGAAAAGGTCAGTGAGGACATTTCTGACAGGTGAGAAACCAGCTGAACAAAGTCAAACCAAAAGGTAGCAGGCTGGGAAAGGAAATGGAGCAACTGAAAAAGCCCTCTAGGAAGTGTCATTGGCTTTAGTTACATGGCAGAAAGAAAATTACATCAGGCCTTTGTATACAAAGGAGCAGCACTATTTACACCTTGAGAAAGTTCAAGGGAGAAAAGTTGCCATCAAGAAGTCACAAGAGCTGAAGCAACAATCAGCCTAGCTCCCCTGTGAAACCTTTGAGGGGAACATGCCAACCTGACCTTTAACCCAATGTTCTCCACAAAATCCCCCCAAACTCAAATATGCTGCCTTCTACCCCACTCCAATACAGCCCTGGTCCCTGTATATTCATACCCTGGGGAGTCTTCCCCAAAAATATCACAACACCTGACCAACCTCTCTTGAGAGTCCTTGGGGTCTCATCTCTCCTCAAAACATCCTTCAACTCCCAGATACCCATCTTACTGTACTTGGGGGACAGTACCCCAGAACCCTCAGTTTTCCCCCATCTTGACACACATCCATTACCTCCTCCAGATGCTGTCCAGCCAGGTGAGGAATATAGATGCTTCTAGTGGGGGCACAGCTGAGCACCACCAGGCTGTGCTGGGTACATCAATACTGCTGAGGGGAGGCCCAGGGTCACTCCAATCCCTCCTTCTCTTCCTCTTCCTTCTCATTGCCTCTCTACCCGCATCATCCCCAAAGTTGATCTCTGCTGGTGAACCCTTGTTGAAGAACCTGAGGATGACCAAACATATTTTTTTTAGTAGGGAAGATAGAAGCTGCCAAATATTTTTTTCTGGTTTCTGTTCATTGCTGCAGTTTCCCTGGTTAACTATTTTTGCCAATGTCATGTTGGCAGATTGACCTTAACTAATGAAGCTTTACAGTCATTTAAGTAATTTTCAGCCACTTTCTGAAAGACATAATAATATGGAAGCTTGCTTTTTTTTCCTGTAAATACATAAGCACTCTAATATGTAAAAGGGACTAGGGTGAAATGACTACAGATCAGAGCATTGTTCGAGTAGTGTGACTGCATTACAGGGCACAGCATCTTGCTTCATCTATATACTGCATTTTTAAGGTAGATTCTCACCTATAACCAGGAGTAAGCAGAGAATCGTTACAAGAAAAGTGTGTTTGCTGCTAACATATAATGATGCTAACATTTTCTAAAGATATACTGTTTTAAACTTTCACAGCCTTGTTAATCCTCGTTTATTGCAGTGAGAATTAAGGAAGTTTGATACTCTGTGTTTTTACAGTGTTACATTTTAGCTATAGCAGTTAGCTGTTTCTGACATATGTAACTTCTTGGCTATTCACAGGAGGAAAATTGTTTCTAGTTGAAACAATCAACCACAGTGAATCTAATGTACCTTGAGAGTCAGATATGAAAGTCAGTGATTTAAAGGCCATTCAGCTCTAGGCTGATGGTTTCTGTGGTGGGGTAATGGAAACACAGAGAAATCACTGAGAGGGAGCAGAGAAAATATGTGCATATAGAATAACATTTCAAACCCTACTGGATATCCATGACATTTTTTTCTCCTATTGTTCAACTGCTGTGTATTGTTTTGAGCTCAAACATCTTGCTTTAAGACATACTGGCAGATTCTGTACTTATGTTAGAATATGTTCTGAAGAACTTTTCAAGATTATAGGATTTGTTTTTGTTTTTGTTTTTTATAGGTAGAAGAGATAATGTGATCCACTAGAATAATGTTAGGATGCTACTTCTGAAATAACAGTGGGACCAATAAAAGATATCTCTGCCTGAGCTAAGGTGCAAATGAAACCATATGCCAGAGTCAAAAGTCCAGATTTTATTTAACAGTAAATATGAGGTGGGGGGTGGGGATGGGGAGAGAAAGAGATTAAATAGGAAGATAGTCACCACCACATGGGTTCCTGTGGCATCCCACTGGCCCTCCTTCTTTTCATCTTCTCTGTGTTGGGGGTCCTCGAGTGCCCTTCTAAAGGTACCACCTTTTCAATAAGCCCTTGGTGTCCATGTGCCATTCTGACAACTGAGATGGCATGTGTCTATTCAGCTGCTTCCTTTCCAGCAGTTTTCCATGGTGAGAATTTTTGTCTCAATAGGTTATCCAGATGTGCCTCACCCAGCCTGTCATTTTCCTCTTGTTCTATCTGTGCTTTCCCTACAGTCTGCACAGTGCAATCTTCTCTAGTGTGCTACTGCCAAACCTTTCACCTCCTGTAGGACAGAAATTAAGACCATCCTGTTAGCCATCTGGGCCTGCTGTGGTATTTCATTTTAAGGAAAAATGTTTCAAGTAGTTTTTACTGTGTTCTTTAAGTTCTGATAGATAAAAACAAAGGAAGTGCTTCTTTTCTAAGAAGAGAAGAATATGGCTTCTCAGCAGCAGTAATCAGTTGGTCTACTTTTTTTCAGAGGGACTCAGTTTTGTATGTACCCACTCATTATTTTTTCTCATTCATTTCTAAGATGATCAACAATGATGAGCAGCTGCCTTTATACTTCTAAATAAAAGAAAATGGAAAAATCTATATTTATTTTAGTTTTTTTCAGAGTACATTTAAAAACATTGCCTTTTCTTTGGAACTGGGCTTACTCAGTTTCACTAACATTACCCTTTGAATTTAACTGTTGGTTAGTGATTCCTAATGATAATTCAGAATATTTTAACATTATTAGGCATTTAAGATTTTCAGTATAAAATTCCATTCAACCTAATTGGAACGCTCTTCATTAGGATTAAATAATTATGATCTCTTCCTGCAAATCTACAGGAGCTTAACCAGACTTAAAGAGTAACTGACATTTAAAAGTAGCTATAATTTGTTTTATTTCAGTTTTGACAGACAGGTTAAGAGTACTTATATTCCTTTTGTGTTCATCAGTCTCAGAAAACTCAATTATTTCTTAGCTCTGATGATTGTAGAGATCTTATTTATTGCTTCATTGCTTTTCCTTTTTAAACCCTCTTTCTGTACTTTAAAGGTCTAAGTTCAAGAAGTAATTGAAGACAGTATGGACTTGTGTTTTCATGTTGATCATCAACATTTTCTTAACTTTCCCATTTGAGATATATCTTTTGTGCATTATATTTTAATTTAAACTTATATCCTAATGAGATATCTGATTTAATTGAAATAGGAACATTACTGTTAATATCTAAGAATTGTTCACCTCATAATTTATTCCAGTGGATCTTTGTGCTGTGAGCTATAGTGAAAATCCTAATGGTGTACTGAGATGAGTCTCCCAAGGGTAAGAAGGCAGGATTATCATATGAAAAATAAAGACTAGATGAATGAGATAAATCCTCAAACAAAGTTTTGGTGGAAAAGGGGAAATTCCTACCAAAATTGACTTTTGTGAATATGGCTAAAATGGAGAAACTTGGAACATATTTTAACCATGTGTTTGAGTGTTGGGATGTGATCTGCAGCCAGGCCATTGTATCCTGCTGTCCCTCCTGTTTGGCTGCGTGAGTGGAAGGGAATGGGATAGTGGTGTGCTTCAGTAAATTCCTTAAGCTACTTTTAAGAGAAAAAGAGACAAAGGTTGCACATTTTTCTGAGTTTAAATGCAATTAGAATGATTGTCCTAGCAAAAGAAAATGATAATTTTGAAAGGATGTCTTGAAGAGTAATTTCTATTTTTCATGGACCTCCAAAGCAATCTAAATGCTTTTCTTTTTTTTTTTTTTTTATATTTGTAAGTGGGAGCATATAATGGTGTAACACAGTGCCTTGGAGTAGAACTGAGTGACAATAGATGGCTAAAGTATACCTGGCACAAGTGTCATGGTTCACAGCAATGTAAAGCAGTTTTTACTTCACGGTACAGTGAAATCTAATCTATTTAAACCCAGTACAAAACTTTATTTTAATTTATCAAAACTGTTCCAAACAGTGTGAAAATTGCCCCTAATCTGGGCAAAACATGATTTACTATGTGAAGAAAAGGGAAACTAGATGTTATTTTATAAGAAAGGGGGAAAATATCCATTCATACATCCACCTTATGCATTTGGTAACATAATAACATCTATAAAGAGTGAGTAAATTCTAAAAGACAATGTATCTTTATTTTCTAGTGTTTTAGTATCTCTACAGATGAAGTCAACATAATCAAAATAATATGTTTCATCAAAAGGAGCAATTTAATAATTAAAAATAATGAAATCATATTGTTGGTATTTGAAAAAAAAAAAAAAGCTATTACTTTGTTTATCAAAGCTGGATTTGCTGCAACCTTGGAGAATGTGAAAGCATCCAACTCACCATTTTTTGCTGGGTGCTGGAGCTAATCTTGTCCCACTGGATACACAGACAGAGATATTTCTTTTGGAGTATAGCACAACCAAGCATTTTGTCCTGCTGTCCTTGGTGCTGAGGAAAGAAACCAAAAAATTTGAGACATTACTTAAAAAGGCTCTCATAAGGACCCTGCAGCAACAGGGACCCATAGACTATCCTTCAGGTCTAAAAACACTTGAAGTTTTGGGGAGATTTTGGGAAAGCTTTGGGGGATTGCCAGGGAGAAGACACTGAAAGAAACCCCCTTAATCTCCAGCAATCAAGTTAATGGGCAGAAAGCAGCAAGGCTTTATAAAGTAGTTGAAAGATCTGGAGGAGTGGGGCAGCTTAAAAACTTCTGGATATAGTCTGAGGAGAAAATCCCAGGGCAAGGATGGAGTCAGCTATCCGGGTAGATCAATTTGTTCTCAAAGATATGAATTTCAGTAGTTGCTTAACAAGAATTTAATGTCTCTAGTGATATAACTGCGAAAAGATTTTATTAACTTGGAAACATCTTTTTTTAATAGAAGTAGAAAAATCTGAACAATTCACAGCTGCTTATGGTTTTTATTCAGAATTAATAGTGATTTTTTGAAGTTACATATTCCTATTTATATCAATAAGTATTGCTGTTGTACAAATTACAACTAACTAATCTGTAACCACTTTTGTTTACAAAGTTAAACATGCACTTAATAACAGTATTAAAGGGTTTGTGACCTACCTCTATGAGTACCTCTGCATATGTATTTCTCTTGATATAAATACATAAAAAGAAGGAAAACAGATGTAATAGGTTCTGCTGAAGATTTACTTGATCAAAGAAGCAAAATTTTTCATTTTTTCAAATGATGGAAAAGAGAGTTCCTACAGCATATGACATAGTGAGTGACATTTTAAAATATATTGGCAAATTCAGTGGTTTTAAATGTGGGAAAAACTTCAGAAACAGCTATGAAACAGAACTCTTTATAACTCTTTTAAGGCTTCAAAACTATTCTAAACAACTTCATAGATTTCTTTATCTTAAAATAAAATATTTCTTTTTATTTTAATCTACATTTTTATCTTTATTGTTTTGCTTTCTGCTTACCTTACAAGCTAGTACAGAAATAAACAATATTAATTTACTCTTGAAAAAAATGGGGTTAAAGAGATTTCTTTAAGCTATGTTGCTAATACTGCAAATTTTTCCACTGCTAGACAGAAACATCAACTTGTAAACTGTTGTAAAATATTCTGATATTTAAGTTTGTTACTGAATGCAGATGATCTGAAAGAATATATGGTTAAACAAAATTAGTATTTTCACTCCAAATTCCCATATCTAGGTGGGAACATTTAACTTAAATGTANTCGACTATCAGCTGACCTCTGTTAATAAGGGCAGAAAAAACAAAATCAGAAATGCTATGCTTTCTTTTTACTGACACAGTTCAAATAATAGATAATACTGTAAGACACAGAAAAGACTTTTATGGAAAAAGAAGTATGTTCTGCCATACAAATCACAGTGGGCACTTTAAGCAAATTTAACAAGTAGGTAGAATAAATATGGTGCTGTATGATACATATTTTATGAGACCGTAGGCCATTACATATTTTTTCATAAATTTTTAAACCTGTGCAATTTTCCACTCCAATAATTTAAAATGAAAAATGTTTTACCTTTAGAGAAAATTAGTTAAGGGTTTGAAAACCATTGTATGAATAAAGAAGCTCTGCTTAAGAGAAAGGAAATAGATTTTTTAAGTTGAAAAACAAATTTATATAATTTTCCTGAATGCTTTAATTAGGAAAGTGCATTAGAAATTTAGAAGTGCAAAGTGTCTTGAGTAGGTTAGTAATTTACAAGGATGTTTTAAAAAATGCTCCCCATTGGTTACAAAACAGACTTGAGGAGGTGTCCTGAAATTAGTGCTGTAGATACAACAGAGTGTTTCAAGACTTTTATTGAACAAACATAATAGAATTCAGCTTTTCTGTAAAGAGCAGGCTGAATTTGTTGGCTGATATCCTCCAAAAATGTAAAGGAGGGTTTTTTTGTTTCTAACTTCCAGTACTCATCCTGGAAATCTTTTGTTATGATGCTATCTCTGAAGAAGCACTTTCCATTTGTTCACAATTAATTCAGGATTGTGGTGGAAGTGGGCCAATGTCAATAATTTACTAATGTAGAAGTTTTGATAATAAATCTATTGTCTATGATGTGAAGATACTGTATTTCAGATTAGTTATGAAGAGTCTTAAGACCCTATTAACTGTAAAATGAGAAATTAATTTTTTTTCTGATTTTAGCACAGATTTTTTTTTTTATATTCCTAAAAGAAAACCAGATTTATGTGTTTGTCTTCTTCTCTTGCAAGTCTAACTTGGAAGTTGTTAGAAACTAAGATCCGCCCCTTTGGGACAAAATGACAAATATTGCTAGCCAGTTAGAAGTATATGTCAAAAGATGAGTTTAACCCTAAAGGAAACTGTGATTAAATATTTTTTTCATGTATATGGATAAATAATTCCAGGGAAAACAAAAACATCTCATCAGGCCATTCAATCTTAAAACATATTGTAGTATTGTGACCGACAAACTCAGCCACTGAAGATGTCTGGGATGTTTTTAAATGGTCGTGTATGCAACAGAGGTTTAATAGGTTGTGGATGTATTTAAGGTCTAATATAATGTTGCAAATGGCCTTCAGTCATGAAACCTGATTTTTCATGTAGTGTGACACTTCCACATCAAATCCCCTTTCTGCATTGCAGTTTGTAGTAAGAGAACCTTGGGAACTACTGCCTGAAAACAAGTATTAAAATATAAAAATTCACGTTGTTACTGAGATAAATACTGTGTGAAAAGTGTTAGTGACAAAAATTCACCAATTCATCAAAATATAAATAGTGAATATACGTATAGAATAATAGAGTTAGGAGAGCAGAAAAAAAATATTCAAGAGAAAATAATGATTGTTTCAAGACTGTGAGCATCCTAAAATTGGAAGTGTTTTTTTGTTTATTATTTATGTTGTCATAGTGTTCAGGAGTTCTTGCTATTGACTGCAGCCTTTCATGTCTAACAGTACGGAAGCAGAGATTCATGGAGTTTGTAATGAAGCATTTTTTGAGTGCTAGTGTGTGAAAGTATAGAATCTAGAGGACATGGGATCAAATCAGTGGAGGTTAGCTATGTAAATAATTGGCAGTACAATGCAGACTAAGTTTTTGCAGGTATTACAGAGTGGAACATTTAAGTAGAATTAAAGGGAGAGTAACTGGCTGGTTAGAGCAGTAGGGAAAGAAGGCACAGAAATCTTTGTTAGAAAATTCAGAATCATGAAACATCTAGGTTGGAGGGAGCATTGTGGAGTCATCTACTTCATTCCCCTCTTGAAAGTAAATTGGGAAGTGGTAGAGTCTATAAGTTAAGTAAATTTTGAAATAATTTTATACTGAATTAAAAGGTGTTGGTTGTTATTGCAAAACATCCTGAAGGATCTCTCCTTTCAGAGTGAGGATCAAAACCTATGTTCAATGTAAAAAAAGTATTCTGGTTAGTGAATAGATAGGAAGGAATAGGTACATTTGCCAACCAATTAGCAAATTATGGGTACTGGGGCAGTTTGAAAAGAAAAGAGATCATTCATTAAGTTTGTCAGTACCAGAAAATCGGGTGCTGCAGTTTTTGAAATGAAGCTCAGATGAGAGAGTGGTCAAGTGGACAAGGAGAGCCACACAGGGAGAGTCATCGAGGTGGTATTTCAGAGAAAGGACCTGTCAAGTTGAAAGCATAGCCTGGGGTTAGCAAAGTGACATTGCAACAGTGGCTGGGAAAAGATTAGGAGTTATTGAAGGGTTTGCAAGAGCATTGCTTAGTCTTGCTCACATGACGACTAGACCATTGTGAGGAGGTTATAGAGGCAGAGAATAAGATTTCAGGTCAGAAGAGACACACATCC
>VZTB01003861.1:50140-99572 GCA_013397245.1 Thryothorus ludovicianus
ATACAAATGATTCAAAATTATTAGAAATACCTTTTTGAAATATTTGCATTTCTATTTCTCTTTTTCATGTGAATCCTCATTGGTGAAATATAACGATTCTCTATGGCACATTATATTTCTTTTAATACATTAGAACTTCTTACTATGTCTGGTAGAAATCCAGTGGGTAGTCTGAATCCTAACAGGCAATATTCAAAAAGGGAAAGAAAATGAATTTTAGTGTTTATCTAATGCCAAATGCTTGGCATTACAAATTGGTGAGGGTCTTCACAGAACTGTGTCTTACTAAGGAGCCACTTAAAATGTTAATTGTGGCACTTATTAAAACATCTCACTGAAATGTCTTGTGAAATGAAATGCTATTTCACTATGACCTCTTTCACTACTCACAAATGTCTACAGTATTTGCCATTTTACCTGTTTTTTACAGCTTTTCTCTTCTGATTATCTGCCTCTTGGTGTTGTGATTATTCTTACTTAGGGTGACTTGGCTCAGAGGTCACAGTCTTATAAAAGAAAGTCTGAGAATCTAAATGCTTTAATTTCACATGATATTTTTGAGAGAAGAGGGAGATAGTAGGTATTTTCATGTGGCTAACTCTCTGTGATCACCCTGAAATTTATATATCACAATCCAGTCTTTACTGAAACAGCTGTTGAAATCTTTTAAATTTGAATTTACATAAAGATTTATTATAAAAAATTATCTCCATGGTTTAAAGAACTAAACCAAACAAACCACAAACCCTCTTCCTAATAAAAAGATAGCTAGTCCAGTGCTATCTGGAGGTTGAGGTGGGAGAGAGTCAATTACTTTTACTGCAGGTGCTATGGGACCATGTTTTGGATTTGTGACAAAAATTGTGTTGATAACACACCGATGTTTTAGCTCTTGCTGAGGAGTGCTTATGCAGAGTGTAGGCTGGGGGTGCACAAAAAGTTTGGAAGTGACACAGCTGGGCTAGCTGACCTCACTGACCAAAGGCATATCCAGCAGCATTTGACATTGCAGGGAATGTTTGAAGTTGTGGAATCTGCCTTTCCAAATCACCATTAGGTGTGATGGAGCCCAGCTTTCCTAGGAAGGAGTGAACGCTCATCAGATCATGGGAAGCAGTGATGGACGGCCTTGTTCTGCTTGGCTTGTGCACAGCTTTACCTCCTGAACTGTTTTCAACACACATGACTTTTCACACTTCTGTTCTTCAAGTTCTCATCCACCCTGTGGAGGAAAGTGAGTGACCCCCTCTGTGGGGCTCGGCTGCATGCTGGGGTTAACCTGCAGCATCCAGGTTTCTTGCCCTCACCAGCTACCTTCAGCTGGCCCTGGGGTTTGCCAGAACTCTCCTCCAGTAGGGTCCAACTTGCTAATGGAAAACAAAGCTGCCATCCCTTCCTCTCCCCCACTCTGTTCTGTTAGTTTGCAAGGTTAGTTTTCTACTGTTTGATACCAACAGTGTCAGAGGTTCTTCAAAAGGCAGGGCAATGATGAGGGGTCCTTTGTGATTATCCTCTTCTGGCGAAAATGAGCTGCTGGATTGGCACTTGCATTCTCACTCAGGGAAACAGAAATGAAAGGAGCAAAAACAGGTCAGCTGGGATTTTTTTTATGTTCTCCATATAATTTTCTCTCTTGGTTCCAATACCTCTGTTTCAGTTTCAGAAAGGGGAACAATGTTGTTAGAATTAATTAGCAGGATTGTACCCCAAATAGTTTAACCTGTGACTACATATGAGTATGTAATGCTACAAATATTTTGACAATGGTACTGTAATTACATTAATATTCATTTGGCTTACCTCTAAGAAAAATCTATAGATTTATTTGAAAATCAATCTGTGAAAAACCCATATACTTTTTTATGAATTTCCAATTATGTTCAAAGCTGCCTTATATAGAAAGGCTCTCTTTATTACCTGTGGGAGCATATATTTTTTGGCTGTTCTCAGATGAAACTGCCTTTGGAAAAGTATAAACAGCTAGTCATTAAAATGCAATCCTTATTCTTACCTCTATTTTAAGGTTTTTTTTCAGGATCACCCTGTGTGCCCTGAAATTCCTTTTTTACACTCAGATCCTCAAAGCTAGCTTATTTTAGAAGCTAGACACAAAATAATTAGGACTTCTGTGGCTCAGTGCAGAACTGGAAAATTAGAGAAAACATGACTCTTCTCAATTTTTCATAGGAAAATCCTATAATAAAACCACCATCTACCTAGGAGTCCCTGACTAGCAAGTAGAACAGATCTTAGTCTTTTTGATCCAAGTTGTTTTCTTTATGTCCCAGGGAAGATGCTGCATCTGCCAACCTTCCACATGAAAACTTTCTTCAGGCAGTAAATGTTATTTTTTTTTCCTTGTAAGGAAATAAGCAGGATTTACCTTTCCCAGCTCTTCAACACAATTAATAGTCAACTTTTCTACAACAGTGTAACATAAATTAATTTATAAAAATAAATATCTTTTCCTAATAAAAATAAATATCCCATATTTACAAGGGAAGCTGGATCATAAGCACATCTCTTGCCCATTCCTAGAAAAGATGTTTCTGTAGCCTGAGGAGGACAGAATTTCAGCCAGCTGCTACAACAGCCCAAATCCAGTGATGCTGAAGCAGAAGTGATACAGACAGACATTCCTCTTGTTTAAATTGCTTTTGTTGCTGGATCTGGTCTATGTGGCATTGGATCTGTCAGGCATGTGTAGGATTACAGCCATGTCTGTGGGATTTCCAGGCATTGGGAATTCATTAGGTCTTCACTTATATGGAATTACTATTTGCTTAGTCTTTAAATAATAATTCTAAAAGAGAATAAAGAGCTTATTATGGAAGAGGGCCTGTAGATAATTTGACCTCTTAACTGGACAAATGAATATTGAATGTAATTTAATAAACAGAATTAATTAAAGAGAAAAATTAATTTATTTTTAAACATGAAATACATGAAAGAGCGGATATGAGGTCTCAGACTGTAGATGGAATATGAGAACAGTGTGGTGCACTAAGTTCACAGTATTTTGCAGTGTGAGAAGCTGTGTTTATTTCACTTTAAACACCTTAAAAGACTTAAAACCACAGAGAAGTTTTTAATTTTAAGAAAGATAGTATACTTGTGATAGAAAACTTTCTAATACTGAAAGAAACCATCTGCTAGCCTTTATCAATGAGCCTTTCTGAATTTTCTGTATTCCACTTTTGGCTTTTCTGTATTTTACGTCTTTTAAACTGCAAGAATATATGACATAAAATAGGTAATGATGATGGTGATGATGATGAATATTTTCTTTTCACAGATGTATCTGAGCACAAAACATCTGTCTCTGGTTGAGATTAACTGAATTGACAGGGAAATTCAAATAATGATATAAACAACAAATAACAGCTATTTAGAGAGTACATATATTTTAATTTCTCTGGATTTGTTATAACCCTCAGCCCACTGAAACTGACTGTCCATAAAGTTATTGGTTCTGAAATGCATGTGAAAGCAAAAAGAAATTTTTGAAGTGAAATCTGAGAGTCAGGGAATCCTAGATATTTTTTATATTTACATCCAAAATAAAGGCAATTCTGCATTTATGTTGATAACACCAGTGAAAATCCTATCTTAAAAATCTTAAAATAAATATGCTCCCTGGCTTTTGGGTTGTTTCTGAATTACTCTCTGCATGCAAGAATTTTGAAAACAAAAAGAGGCAGGAGAGGATATTAATGTGAAGATAACCTTGAAAG
This sequence comes from Thryothorus ludovicianus, assembly GCA_013397245.1. Taxonomy (NCBI): domain Eukaryota; kingdom Metazoa; phylum Chordata; class Aves; order Passeriformes; family Certhiidae; genus Thryothorus; species Thryothorus ludovicianus. The sequence goes on from VZTB01003861.1 coordinate 53,875, forward strand.
AAAAGCAAAAATCTACTCCTATTTACTATATACCAGCATGTAAAAAAAAAAAAAAAGCTAAGCTTACTTATTTAAAGATGATAATTAACCTTCTGTGATAAATCATGGGTTGGCTGTTGCAGCTGGTAGCCCAGAGACTTTGTCAATTTTAGTCAGTTTTTACTTCGTCTTGGATTACTTTGTTCATTTAGAGTCACTCCAGCACTCCAGTGAAGCCCTTTTGCTTATTAATGAAGTGTGTCAAAGTCTTTATAAAGGTTTAACTTAGCCTTCAGGGATAACAACATGAGAAAAAATTGCCTGGTCAATAAACATGTTTAAAAAAGGATGTCAACTAGATCTCAGCTCACATAGGCATATGTCTGGTGCATTTGTTCTAGTGTCCACAAGATAATTGTTAAAGTTTTATACACACATTAATTCACTTATACACAGTACATCTTGTTGCTGTGTTTGCTAAAACACAAAGACAGACTTACTGTACACAGAATAATCTCACAGCCTGACAGTATTTCTACTCACTGGATTTACTGAAGTATGTACAGGCCTCATGTAGACATTAGAATTTGTCCATGTCACTTAGTTTAAAAACAAGTAAAAAAGCAATATGTTCCTGTTCCTTCCTTCAGTTAAAAAATTTGTGTTAAGTCATCTGCAGAGGAGCTATCATATCTCCTTTAACTGCTGCCACTGGTTACATCCAGAGAAAGAGAGTCTTTACACTGTGTTCAGACATGAATTGGCAAAACTCCCAATGATTCTTCTTTATGCTGGGACAAGAATGTTTATACAAGCATATGAAATGAAAACCTTCCTCAAAAATACATTGTGCAATATAGTAATGCTGTCAGAGAACAGCATCTCATACGGATACAACTCCATTGGCTGAACTCTCACTGTTTCTAGGGTTACCTTTCTTCTAGCTAGTCTTGTGACAACTGGAGGAAGAGACCACAAGTACAGGCAATGAGAAATAAGTTTGGTAAAATGGAAATATTGAATAAGTTTTGTATTATATATTTTCTTTTTCTCCCACTTTATATTTAATATCTCTCTTGACTGATCCTTTTTATACAAAGTATTTTTCTTCTAATGTGTTTTGCTGTTATATTTGAATTTATTAACTTCTTTTCATAACAGACAGAAGTGAGTAAGAAATAAAAAATTATGGCTACCTATGGATGTAGAATCAATCCATTTGACATGGATCCTGGTTTTTTTTCTGGTATTTGAATGGAATTTCCTGTAAGTGCTATTCCTGCCTGTTGCCTCTTCTCTCATCTGTGGGCACCATGGAGAAGAGTCTGTCTCTGTTCTTTACTACCTTCACTAGATGTTTGTACACATTGACAGGATTCCCTGGTCCTCCTCTTCTGGAGGATATTCTCCCACTCATTTACTGTGCTCAATTTTCTCTTTTGTGCAAGTTGGGTAATATGTTGTATATGTAAATCAAGGATTTATTATTAGTCTAGCTGACATCTTAGAAGTTCTAATCAAAGCATTATTATTAGTCCAGATGTGATGTTGCTAGGATTTTGAGTTTTAAGGGAGTACAGTTAAAACGAATATACAAAAACTTCTGCAGAGTATGCACCTCTTTTTTTTAGTTACTTTCCTTTGATCATCTCCCAAGCCCTGAAATTGATGGCTTTGGACTGCCAGTGGACAAGTCAATAGCATACCAAGGTCTTTGCCTGGAGTATGATAATGGTGGATTTCTTCAAGCACATGTGAGGACCCAGTGGAAGTTGCTCTAGGAGTTGCTAACACACTCTACCTTTGTCTTTCTTCCCCAGTTCACGACTCCATGGTGTATCCACATTACATGAAATCCATGAAATGTGTTCCATATTTTCTTCTCTTTGCTGTCCCAAACCTTGCTTTTGCTCATTTCCCAGAGCTGCATTTCTGTGCTAACCAGGGAACTAGCACTGGTGAGTTTATAACTCTAGTGCTTCTGGTAGCTTCCTGTGATGGTTCAAGGCTCCTGCTACAATTGTGTGTCTGTGCTGGCACACATTGTGCTCCTACTGCAGTCAGGGGCAGTTATTCTACACATAACACTAGCCTAAAATCAGAGATGGCCTCAGACCAGTGCTGTTAGTTCAACAAGCCTACAGCCAGATACAATCAGTATTTACTAGACTACAAGGAATCAAATACTTTTGAAAAATCGTTTCTGAAACACTCATAGCTGTAAAAGAGAAAAATATGAAGTGGGTTGCTATTTTCCTTACTTTCTGTGGTCTTGTCCTAAAGTCAGATTAATAAACTGTAAATTAACCCAGTTCTTTCCTAATAATGAGGTTTGTATAAGGTGGAAAAAAGTCTTTCACAACAGAAAGCGACATTGACTTTTAAACTTAGCAGAAATCTGATTGAAATGGTGTGAATATCCCAGTCATGACTTCTTTTGTGTTACCATCTTCCTGATTTTAAACATGCTTTATTTATTTAACCAGGCCCTTATTTGAACTTGTAAAATGCAAACGAGAGCAGTTCTTTTTGCATCTATGTTGCATCATCCTTGAATTGTTAAATGATGATTCCTTGTGTCTACCCATGATATTTTTTCACCTTTTTTGTTGTTCTTCTGTGGTTTACACATTTTGTCTTTTTCTACAGCTGTGGTAAGCTGTATTTTTCTACTTTTAAAAAACAAAAGGCTTATGAAAAGTCCTTTGCAATTTATAGTGTTTATATGAGTAATTTTCCCTTGGGACTCTGTCTTACATGTTCTAAAGAATTAATGATGCTGAAAATTAAACAAAACTCTTTGGTTCAGATAATCAAGGAAGACAACCATCCTGTAGGAAGTATTTTTCTTTTCTTCTTGGGTTTTTTCCTCAGGGCCAGTGAATTTTCTTTGTGACCTGAGGATGGAAGGTCTTACTAGATGAGAAAAGCAAGTGAGCACTGATCACCAGCACCAGAAGGTGTAATGGTGCAAAGTCGCCTTGGTAACAATGAAGCTAACAAAAAGAGACTATACCCACTGAAATGGGCTAAAACATAAGAAAAATAAGTTCTTAATTCTCTCAATCAACGTTTTGAAATCTTTTAAAAATCAAAGGAGCATTAACTTCCAAGTGGGTTCATGGACATTTCAACTTATTTTTTATTCACTGTTCATTTTTAAATACATAATGTACAGAACAAAAGCAATGGTAAGCAGTATGCCTTCTTACACCTTTAGAAGACTCAGCATAAGATGTCAAATTAGCTAGTGGAATGGCTTTAGTTAGGCGCTTGAATTCTGGCTTTGTCCAATTAAATCAGAATTTGGTTCCATGCTTTTTCAGCCTCCTGTGCAGAGTAACTAAATGAATATCCTATTTATCATTACTCATGCCACTTTAATTCCCTCTAAAGCATTCTGTCTTCCAGATCATATTTATTAAAATGGTACTCTGAAAAAAACATGAATATTTTAATATAAGATACTATCACAAAAGTTTTGTAGAGTATTCACTCTGATTCAGGGATGTTAACCATAACATTGGCTATTTAACATAAATTTTGGACAAGTATGACTTTTCTAGTTTATTTTTTAATATAATTTAAATTAAATCAGAGGATATTCAAGGTATGCAGCATTATAAACTTCAGAGGTCTTTGCCTTTGGGCCTGCTGCCATGAAATCCAGTTATTAGCATAGCATTTATTTCAAGCCTGGTTTTTCTTGTTCATTGCTGTTTTAAAGAGTCCCATTAATCACTAAGAATAAGCATGAAGAGAGGCCATATTGTGTACACTGACAGCATTCTTTCTTCTGTTCCTCAAATCTTATTACTTTAATTTAGTAATCTGTCTTGGTTTTATATTAGTTAAATGTTTAGTGAACAGGAAGAAATCACATCAACCCATCACATAATCGAGATCAAATTTATTTTTCTTTAATACCTTGTAATAGCTGTCTTTCATTTGTGTCTACACAAATTTGGAATTTCTTCCTTATGAAAAGGGATTCTTTTCTAGCTTTTGATATAGGAGAAATCTTTTTTCCATCTATTTGCTCATCTTACTAAAAATTCACAGCTGTTTTTCTGTTGTTGCATCAGAATGAAATTTGGTTTTTCTCAGTTTCTGCTATTTCTGATGATAAATTTGTTTAATTCTGCAGACTTATAGGGAATATTTTGGCTAAAAAGTATTTTAGATAAATGAAGCAATTATCTGGAAGACAGAGTGTTGTTCTCTGAGAGAGCTATGTCTCTATATACATCTGCAGAGCTGCTGTGTTTTTTGAGGTATTTTCCCAACAAGATAGGCTGTTTCCACTTTTCCTACACCAACATTTTCATTTTTATGATTTCCCCACCTGAGATCAGGGAACTGTAATGTGAATAATATATTCTCCTCTCTCTTTTCTCCACTGTGCAACCTTCACTGAAACTAATCTGCAGTGTAAGGGTTGTAAAAATGTAGGGAGTAAATAGGGGAATAACTGCTGTGAGAGAATTAGTTTCCTGAGAATCAAAAAAAACCCCACAGCAACTAATGGGAAATTATAAAGTGCACTTTAATTTTATGTTTAATGCCCCTTTATATGGAAAAACCTGATCAATAACTTTAAAGTGCTTGTGTTACAGTGACATTCATTTCATATTTTCAGGTAGGAAATATTTCCCGTGTGGGAAGATACATGTTTTCCATCTTTCTTCCTAAGGCAGAAAGATTACAGGGAGAAGGAGTCAGAGAATTGCCTCACTTTTGCATCTAAATACAGAAATAATCCAATGAGAAAACTTTGCTGGGACAACGAATTTTGTGTCTGTGTACATGCTATACGATGCCTGATTTTTGTGGCTAATTGAAATGGTCATTTAAGAAGACATTGGAGTTAGACATTGATTAATATCAATGTTGAGAAATAGATTTTAATTTTGGGATAAAACCACATGATATCTTACAGGCAAATTGTCTACTAAAATTACAGCATGTACAATGTATAAGACACTTTTGGGCTTCTTTCACATTCCTAAATGTTTCAGAGAAATAAATAGATACTATTCTGTATAAAGGGACCCTGAAGTGATGCTAGAAGGCAGAGTAACATTGTACCCCTGTGTCTGGGGCTGATTCTGTACATCTAAACCAGGCCATTTGCCTGTGTTTTCTCTCTCATTGGGCTGATGCTTCACAGATTGACTCAATAGATTCTACTAAAAGCATGAGCAGGTATCAAGGGAATGGTCGTATGAGGATATTTGTATTTTTTGCTATTCAAGTGGTTCAAATAGTTCCACAATGTAGGTTCACATTACACTGGATCTTTTAGGAAGCAGCATTTTAGTTTCAGGTCAGACGATGTCTTTTTCAATTCTGTTACCTGAATTGCAGGGCACTTGCAGCTCAACTGTGATGAAGGTAATTTTCTTTTCTAAATGCTCTATGTTTCCTAAAATGTAATTCAAAGTCCTAAATTTGCTGCATTGAAATTTGCTGCATTCTGATAAAGGGTTTGTGAATGAACACTATTATTAACTGACTAAGGAGCTATTAAGGTGTGTAATGGCTGGCTTCTCTGTCCTCCTCAGGAGCAAAGTACGAGCACACCTTCCTTTGAGTTTTGCATACTGAAAATCAATTCTAACTTCTGTGGCTTTATTCCAGTTCTGAATAGCTCTCACCACAGGGTAGTAGCTGAGCAAGCACCTACACCCCACCATCCCAAACATACAGGGGGTTGTCTGAAAAGAGATTTCACTGTGGTGATGCCAGTATGGCCTGAATGAACCTCACCTGTTGTCAAGGTGAAAAAGGGTGAAAAAGTAACTTGAAAGGGCAGCTGCAGTAGTCTTTTTATTATTCTTTTGTGCAGATTTAATTTTTTAAAAAACATTTTCAAAAGGTAGTTAACTATATTTTTCATGAACTAAACAATATGAGTATTGAATGATGCACTAAAGAGAGAAGAATTGTGGAGATAAAGGATGTCCAGAACAGAAATGAATTGTGAGCATGGCTGTGGGGGAGAGCTGACTCAGGTCAGGAAAACTGGAGGAGTCTGGAGAGTATTAGAGAAGTCCATGTAATTAAATCTGAGCAGAAGCATGCAGAGCACCCAGAAAAGTTTCAACACTGATAATCAAGTAGAATTGTCTTTGTTTAACAATCCACAGTGAAAGATCATAGCTTTTGGCTTTGTAATTCACATTCTATATACCCTGTGAATTTTCACACGGAATCACACTGACCTTGGAACTGTTGAGAGAGGTATTGAATGTGTAGCATGAAACAGCAATAAGTCAAAATCTGCACCAGTCAAGGCTCAGCCATTAATGATGCAAGAGGAAATTACAAGTCAACTCAGTAAACATAATAATTCTAAAGGTAGGCTTTATTCAGTCCAGAACAGGATTCCTCTGGGTTTGCCTAGTCATAACACAATTTTTGCTTTCTTTATAAACTCTGCCATACTGATGCCTTAGCTGATCTTCATCTGAGGTGACAAGCATCAGTGTTACTTCAGGTCACTGTAGTTTAGATTTTGTGGGTCTTTGGAAATCTGAGTCTCAACTCAGCCAACAATGTTTGACGTATGTTCATCCCTAATGAAATCAAAATTGAGTTGACCTGGCATAGACTGACTCTAAATGAATAAGAAGCACAAATGTTTGTCATGAGATATAATTTTTGCCAAAAATGGATGGGAAATCCCACTTTTAATCCTATCTGTATGCATTTTTGTAGACTCAAATGTTAATGAAACAACAAATGTGGACTTTTGAGGTAATTAATGGGTCAGTGGTTGTTCTACTATTACTGATGTAGTTGATCAAATTAGTAAGAGCAACATTGCACAATTACTGTAAATTTTTTTAATTAGTCCATGGTTTTCAAAGACAAGATGCATGGCATCAATTCCAAAGAGTGCTTATGAACATCAATAAGTATCTCATCTATTTTAAAAGTGAGACTGTCACTCAATAATAAATTAAATTATTGTCATGAAATGAGTTATCATTACCTGATAAAATACTGAAATGTTCTAATTCTACAACAACTAATTTAAATATCTAATCCTTAAACTGACAATAAAAGCAAGAAGGGAAGTCTTATTTGTAACACGGAAGAAAAAATTCATGTTACCTGAATGAAAGAAAAAAAGCTTTTAGTTTTGTTTTTGGCACTGAATTAGCCTTCTTTCTGCACAGATGGATGATTAATTAAATTGATATATACAAAACCATATAGAAAATTTAGTTTCAATAAATTATGACTTCTAAAAGACATAGTGAAACATTCTCAGATGTCAGATTTTGTTTATATTTTAATAACAAGGAAAATACAAGCGCAAAGTATCTATAGTAGAATAACCATTTCTAGAAGGTGTAAAAAAATAAAATATGCTTTTCTTCTTTCTGACAAGATTCTACTCTTGAAAAATCAGTATAAATTTTCTTGAGTCCTAGATCTAATCAAATGTGAGTGGGACAGTTTAAATAACCAGCTCTAAAGGCACTGTTTTCTGTTTTGAGTATTAATAATCTTTTATGGATATAAGTTTTGTTGTATAGGGTGGGTTCATATAAAGGTAAATTCCTCTACATTGAACTCCTTCAAACTGCAGATGAATTCATAACAGTAGTAGCTGTACACAAAGCTATCATGTGCAAATGTAGCCAGAGTATACTAAGACAGATAATGTCCTGTTTCTGATGAGAAATTGTAGGGAAATTGTCTTAATGTCTATTCTATTAGTCCATCTTTCAATTTGTTAATTCTTTCAAGTGGCTGTTGTTTTGAAAGTTCTTTGTGTTTTTTTTGAAGTTTACTCAGAAAGTTTCCTTGTCACCCTCATCTTGTTCTGTGTGTTATGTTGTATTTTAATATCACATCATTGGAGACTGTGGATTTTTGAAGTCCTAGTGACTTAATTTATTTTCTTCTGGCCTGCATGTAGACCCTTGAGGTCTTGCAAGGTGGAGCTGACTTTTTCCTTCACCGCAATGACTTTCTCTAATCTTCTTGACAATATGAAAAGGAAGTAATGTGGATTGTCCCATCAATATTTTTGTTACAGAGCGGGTGTTAGAATAGGTGTTATAATGGTAAAAGTCAAATTCAGATGTTGGCCACTCAGTAAAGAGAAAGGTGAACATCAGAGAATTTGAACAGGAAAGAACACTCACAGGAGGGCTTCAGGGACATTTAAATCCTCAGAGGCCTGCTTCAGTCAGAGGAAGGAGGAGAAAGCTGTCCAACAGATGAGCTAGGAAGAAATAGCCAGTGGTTCTGGGGAGATTGTTGTCAGCTTGATTGAATAGCATACTTGATTGTGTGGATTTAGAGCTTTTTTCCTTACATAAACAGAGATTATGTGAAATTTGTATCACCACCTATGTAAGTAAAGCTGAAGGGGTTTTATCTAATTAAGACTAATGTTTGAGGGTTTTAAATTATTTACATTTGGGATAGTGTTTGATTCCCTGAAGCCATCTCATGGTAGGCAGGTAAATTAGATTATGTGCAGATGTCTCCTTCTGACTAAATTATTCTTTGAAACAGAAATTCTTATATTCGTCATAAGAAATCTGAAAATTTGACCTTTTTTCAAATTTCTGACTATCTCCTCCTAAATAGTTCCATTTATCTATGTTAATTTTCACATTCATAAAAATTGTTTATGAAAAAAGGCAGGGTGTTGTAATTGTGTCTTTGATGCCTTTCAAGGTTTTTAATAACTAGAACAAACAGGATTCAAACAGTTCAAACAATACTAAAAATAGTACATCTGTTTCAAAATGAAACTTCACCCAAAAAAAATGTTGCATAAAGATATTTTCTTTACATTATGAATTATATTTCATTGGTTTATATGTCCATTATTTTAGACAAAATTAGAGAAATTGCAGACTATGAAATATTTTAAATACTTCTTTTATCATTTGACATGAGAAAATTTTTGTTACTCTCACACAGAAGTCAGAATTTTATTAAAAAAATAGGACTAGCCAAATTTCTAAGGTTCTGCTTCTTTCTGGTTCCTGTGCTGAGGAGCAGGGTGGTTACAACAGATTTGAGACAACTGAAGCCTGTCTGCTTGTTTGGGAGGTTGCTTTTTTTATAATTGTGTAAAGAAAAAACATGACAACTCAAGTAAAAGCATTTGCTATTGCAAGTGGTGTAGAGCCCTGAAGCTCGATAGTTTTCCAGAGGGCAACTTAAGCAGGAGTAGAATGCAGGGCTTTTTGTGGCCAATTGTGTGACAACTCTCTTGATCCCCTTTGTAACAATGTTTGGCTATATTGCCATGTTTCCAGTACACTACACTTGAACTTAAAATGTTTGAAAGAGTGCTGTGGCTGCAGGCAGAACTAATTTTATAATTGAAGTGGATACTCCTGCAGAAGTTTTGAGATTTCAGTTATTTAATTTATGTATCAACACACTTTACATATACATATATGTACTGTATAGATGTTTGATTTCCAGAGTATTATTTCCACTTCCTTTTGTCAACCAGGGCTTTGATTAAGAAAAGCAACTACTCCTTGTTTCACAATTGACTTATTTATTTGTTTCTCAAAGATATTGTTTGCAACTTTGGCTCCCAACAGTGTGTCACTTTATGTTTTTCAAAGACTCAGTTTTCAACTTTCAGCTCTTTCAACAAAATTATCTACTGTGTTTCAAAAAATCATTTAACAGAGCTCATATTTTCTTAAAATACTGTATGACTCTTGGGATCACAGTATATTATTAATTTTGTGTTTTCAGATGTATTGAGCTTTTTCTACTACATTACAATGGATAACTCTTCAGAAAATAAATTTTTTATAAAAAAAGGAAAGAGACACTGGTCAGCTAAAGACTGAAAATTAAATTCTCTTAAATAGTGTATTTGAGCTTTAAATTCAAACTACTATAACATGATCTAATGTATTAATCTTGTATAGCTAAATATTTTACTTGCTTAGGATTTCAACATCTCAGAGATCAAACTCCATATTTTGAATTTCCACTGGATCTCTTTTAGACTTTAAAAATGCTCTGACATAGCCATAGAATCTTATACATCAAGGACTCCCATCTCTTAAATATAGGCAAGGAAATGTGCATCTTATTAGTGCTTTGAATTCTGAGACATGTTCCATTACTGCTTACTGCAACTTCAGTATTGAAAAGAGGGAATAGTTTTGCCTCGAGGACACACAGAACAGATCTAGACTCTGATTGCAGCATATATTTATTTCTCTCTGGTGACTCTACCATAACAGATTTTTAAATTCAAGCTGCTGAGGACATACAACAGTGTGAAGGGGGAAAAAAACAAAAGTGCCGATTTATGGAACAATTCTTTATGACAGAAGAGTACATTTTGGTAACACAAGGGTATCATGGTATTCTGCATTTTTAGTAACATCTGCTGGTTTACAGAGAAAATTTTTCTCCTGATGTTTCCAGTATGTCAACTTAGCATAATGTGAGTCTGAGTAGGATAGATCATATATCATGAGAGTTAGAATATAAATAGATAATCCTATCAAACAGAATCCGTATAATAAGCAACAGGTTGTAGAAATTGACCTGTGTTATACACTGCAAACATATCCCAAAAAGTAATTGTCTCGCCTCCTAGAAATCTTGTTAAACAGTGCATGCAAAATATTTTTTGGCTTTTACACATTATTGAAAACCACTCTAATATTAAACATTGTGATTTGGTGCCTGTTATTGCTCAAAAATGATATTTTGTTCTAACTGAACTACATCAGGCACACAATACTTGAGGAACTTGAGATACTTGATGCTTTGTTTGCATTGTACACAAACAATAATCTGTTAATTGACTTACAAATTTAAATGGATGGAGGCCACATTACTCCATGTATATTCCACAATATTGCTTTACTCAGATAGGACACCCACATGGCATAGGAGTTCTTTATGGTTCTATTCTGATGAGTTGAAGGCAGAAGGAAAATACATATCGTGGATAAATCACTATAATTTGCATGTTGCCTTGAAATGTCTTAATCAAAGTTGCAATAATTTTATTTCTAGGACTCTAATTTAATTTAAATTTCAGATTATAGTTTAAGGATTAGCTTTTAAGACACTAAAAAGAACCAACACCTTTTAGTTTGAGAACTGAGTTTCTCTTGAAATGCTTCTAGCTGCTGTGGCAATTGTACCTTCACTGTTGAAAGCTCACTGAATAGTGATTATTGAAGTTGTTAAATAACATTTCCTGAAAGGTATGTAATCAAAATACACAAGAAACGTTTATAGGGAGAGTCCTTTTCTCCTAATCAGGTGAGATACAGTGTCTTGGAAGAATTTCTGAATAAAACACTTTGAGAGCTGTGGTAGTTTTTAGTATATAACAGGTCCACAGCTGTACAATTGTTCTGTAAGTCTTTGCCTTTATTTTTTCCTCTGTCTTTCATTTTCTTGCCTAAGAATATGTTGTTGAATTTTATTTCACCCAAGCCCTAGTGATTTGATATATTCCAATAGATTACCAGGCCTTTTAGCTCTATATTCTCTGCCTCACCCCCAGAACAAGGGTATCACTCCCAAACACTGAAGTTTCCTTCTCCAAGAAATATGCAATTTTTCTATTGTTATAACTAGGGCTATAGTTCACTAAAAATAGTTTTCTTGTAGTCTTATGAAATGGTATGGATTAAGTATAAGCAAGAGCAATAGTGAGACACACACTGAATTAGACATTATCTCCAGTTTCACTATCCAGGGAACAGAAAATAAGGATAATTAAATTAGGTTCTTTCTGATACGATTCCTAAGATTATATTTTTAATAATCTGAATTCATCAGTGGGTTTTCAGACATGGAAAGGTCAAATTAAATAGGGTATGGTGCATAGATATATAAATGTTTCCTCCTACAGGACTATCTGGTCTACTGCTCCAAGGAAATAGAGTAGTGCCACTGCACATTTAGCTCATGCAACCACTCACATTGTACTGCATGGGAAAAAATCCTCATTATTCTGCTTTGAATCAGAAGAAATTTTGAGTGCATAGGATTTAGAAGTTTGTGACTCCACCTCTGACATAGTAAATTTGGTTGTTGTGTTAAATTACTTTTGAAATACACTTTGAATTTCTGACACTTTCACAAAAGTTAAGTTTCCCTTTGGTATTTGCTGCAAAGTTCAAATATTCCCAAAGTGAATAACACATTTTCATCTTCATAACTATATCAGCTAACCTATTTACTTATTCTTCTTGAAAAATGAGTGCTTTCTATTTAAAAATTTAGGTACCCTTTCAAATTATTCCATGGTCATAAAATTAATCAATCTCTATTTTAGAAGCTATTAGTCACATGAGCAAAGTGACAGATTTGCTGTTTTCCTTAAAACTCTTCAAATTTCATAAAAGTTTCCACTAAACAAAAACAATACAGAGGATTGCCATTTGCCTAGACATTTTCTTTTTAAAAAGGAAATGTTTAATATCAGCAAATATGCTGGAGGAAATATGCATATATAAAGCTGAGTGACATGTATAACTCTGAGTAGTTTAGCCTATATGGTGTATCAAAGCATTTTATGAACCTTTGAAAATAAAGGCATATCTTAGAGATGAAAGAAAGAAAAAGTAAAGGAATTTTTATATGCACATATGCTGGTTTTAAAAAAGGCAGAATGACATCAAAAGAACATGCAAAGATAACACCTTTTTCTCCACATGCTTAAAACCTTTGTTGCTAACTGAGTTGTAACAAGAAAAAGCTAGAGGAGGAAAAAAAAAAGAATTGAAAACACTGAAAGCAGTTTCAGACCTGCTTCTTTTTTTTTGTCTTATTTTCTTTCCTACACCTGCTTCCTTTTGCTCTTTCTTCATCCCACCAACTTTGAGCTGCTTTAAATTTAAGTTGGAAACCCTAGCTAATATTTAGAGTTAAGAACCCTTTTAGCTGTAATGATTTCTTAAAACTGTATGAATGATTAGACGCCTTAATGTCTCCCATTTTATTTTGAGAAATACTGAATTTAGTACAGTTAACAGCTTTAGATTGCAGCAGCAGGCACCATCAGTAGTATGAAATATAAGAAATTATGAACTGTGCTCCTGGGACACAAGAACCCTGTGAGTGGGTAAAATCTGTAGAGGAGTGGCTGGAGGGCAGCCCTGCAGAGAGGGATCTGGGGGTGCTGGTCTCAGTGTGAAGGGAACCCAGAGGGCAAAACCCCATCCTGGGGTGCATCAAGCTGAGCATGAACAGACAACCAAGAGGTGACTGTCCCACTGCATTGAGCTTTGGGACCTCTCCTTGAGTGCTCTGTGCAGGTCTGGGACCAACACATCAAGAAGGATGTGATAGCCCTTGGATATGTCCAGAGGAGGCAACAAAGTTGGTGACAGGGCTGGAAGGCAAGTCCTGGGAGGAGGAGATGAGGATGCTGTGTCTGTCTGGCTTGGAGAGAAGGAGTCTGAGGGGAGACCTCACTGCTCTCTGCATCTTCCTGAGGAGGAAAAGTGGCAAGGGAGGTGCTGAGATCTTCTCCCTGGTATCCACTGGTAGGATGTGTGAGAATTGTTCAAATGTTTGTCAGGGAAGGTTTAGACTGGCCATTAAAAAGGATTTCTTTACTGAGAGGGTGGTCAAATACTGGAATATGCTCCTAGAAAGGTTGTTCATTCTCTGAGCTTGTCAATGTTTTGGAGGCTTTTGGACAAATAATTTTTTTTTGATTTTTGGTCTGTCCTGAAGTGCTCAGGCATTTGAACTGGATGATTGTTGCAGGTTGCTTCCAAATGAAATACTCTTTTTGATTGTATTCTATTCTGTAACTGCACTTTTGAAATGCTGCACACTAAGTGATGACAATAGGACATGAAGATTGCAGGCTGTGGACTCATAAATTTGTCTTGCAAAACATTTGGGAGATTACAGATAGAATATTCATAAAGTATGAAGTCAAATGTGTCCACATGAAAGTCAAGGGAAATAACTCCAATGTAAAAATAAAATTTAAGAAGAAAATATCCAAATACTTTATCCTGTCATTTACTGAAGCATTGAAGTGTTATGTGGAATGAAAATATATTAAATTTCATCTCATATGATCTTGCCAGATCAATCTGTAGTCCATTTAACATCAGGGCTTTCTGTCTGTCAGATATTACATGATAGGTAACCTAAAAAACTCCTCATTAATTTGTATCTCATGTTGCTAACCTTTCTTTTACAATAGTTGCAGAGGGCATGGTGAGTAGTGCAAAGCTTGATATTTATCTGTATTTGGTCTCTAGGCCACAGGTGTTACAGTTTTCTGACTTTAATGCAGGCAGATACCACATAAAAGCTGCTTTTTCATTTACTGACTTGCTAGTTTCCTCCCAGCTCATGACCAAAGCTTTTATGTAAGTATTTTGAAAGTGTCCAACACAAATTCCTGTAGACCTGTCTCGTGGACTAGCTCTCAACAGGGTAAGAAAGCAGAAGGCTGGAAGATTGTAAGTATTCCTCTGTCATCCCTTTTATGAGCAGTTTTCATCATTCAAAGGCACTTTCTTCTGGAAGAAAAGGAAATGTTCACCCTGTGGAGCAACTCAAGCTGTGTAAAGCTATTCCACATTTGGTATTAACCAGCTTCTGAATTTGACTTAGTTTTCGTATATGTTACTGCAGTTGCCCATAGGTTCAAAAGTGACTGACCTTCAAAAAAGTCATGATCAAATCTTATTAATCTGAAACAGCTGATTAGCTTATTTCAGATTTATTCCTCCATTTATTAGGACACTGAACACAACTAAATCTTCTTGTATTGAGAAATGTTTGATCTCCAGGAAAGAGTTCTTCCCCCTTTGTAAAACTTGGATTATAATTAAAAGTTATAACTTACTAACAGTATGGTTTGCTTGGATCATAGATGGGTTTTTATTCTAACAATGTGAATTAGCTTTATTTGTTAATTGCTGCTTGGTTTAAATATATTCAACTTGTCATGTAATGTACCACATATGCTCATGCTGAGACTTATATGTTGGGTTGTGAAAAGCCTAGAAAATTCAGTTTCCCATGGTAGTTGCCTGGGATCTGTAAGATTGCTTGATGCTAGATAGATGTAACCTCATTTCTATCTAGGTTTTGCATAAGAATTAAGTCTCATTATATCTCCTGTTCTCATTTATTAGAAAAACAGTTTCTTCTCTTTTTTTTTCCACATCTGCCCTTTTTCTGTCCTCAAGTAGCTTCCAAAGAGATTTTCAAAAAATTTATCAGTGAAAGCTTTGATTCTTTAATAAACCACAGGAATAGACACACTACAAAAGCAGAAACTTTCATCTAAAAAATCTCTTTTTTCTTATCTCTCCGCTATACACATCTACCTAGAGACTTTTAGGACTCTCACTGTATCTTCAGTTTTATATCACTGATGCCTCTGTCTGGGTAATGATAACACAAATACATCTGGCTTTAATTTTGTAATGGGAAAAAAGATCAAATTCAGATAACTATGTTTAGAACATCCTCTCTTTTGTATTTGGCCACTGAGGGAAATGACCAGCCTTCCAGGGCACAACAAAAGTAATAAAAGGATAAATAAGCTCAAAAATTGTAATAGATAGATATTATCTTTATTTCTTTTCTGTGCTCAACTAGCCTGCTGTGAACCCAGGTAAAATATTTCTTTAGTTTCCAATGTTTCAGCATAATATTCTTTCTCTTCCCTTCTTTTTCCTTTTTTTATTATTACCTAATTTCTTTTATTGTGATTTGTTTGGGGTTTTTTTGCTTTGATTCCTTTTTTGTTCATTAACAGAATCTACTTCTATAGAAAAAACAATCTGATTTTTTTTAATGGAAAGAATGTATAAGCAATTTATGTAGACTGGTAGAAAATCTTTGGGAAAATGTACATTTTCTTCATAAATACAGCCATGATATGAAGTTTTCTCATTGACAAGGTAACATTGATGTATTTCATATCAACCAACTTTACTGTTCAGATTTCTATAATTTCAAGTGGGGTTTAAGAGATCTTCACAAGGAAGGCAACCTAAATAACTTTATTACTTTTTAGCTAGAATGCCCCAGCTGTGAGAGCTATAGTTATATATAAGAGAAAATGGTACTATGTGTTTTTTTAGAAGACAGATTTCATGTTTTTACTTTGTCAAGCACTTTGGATTAGATCCCATTTGGGACTTAGGGGACACAAGTGAAGTATTGCCAAATTTAGTTTCAGAAGGTATTTGACTCCAGGGTAAAACCCAGGATTCTGTGAAAAGCCTGGGATTTTTTAACTGTGTAACTCTACAAAGGATTAGACACTTCACAATAAGAGCCAAACTATATTAAAAGAAAAAGAAAATAAAAGGAAGAAAAGGTTTACAGGTAGAGTGACTTTAAAGTTTATTTCAACCAGTTAACATGGACACATTTGGATTTATTCTCTACATCTTCGTTGTAATCACTCCTAAATTTCAAAACTAAACAATCTCACAGTGATGTTTAGGCAAAACAGGTCAGTGGCAGGAAGGCCCAGACTCTTTTTGATGTCTTCACTCAAAACAGTCTTTACATCATACACTAAAAGTACAAGCAGGCATAGGAAACCAAGTGAAGTAATAGTTTTATTTTGTGGAACATGGAAAAAATTCATTGACACCATAAAATCACTTAACTAAGGAATTCTGTGGTCTTGAGTCTTGGTTATCCTATAGATTCGTATTGCCTTGATTTTTAGGTCTTATACATCCCTTTCATGAAGAAAATGAGTCTCCCAGGTGAGCCCTCTAAAATATTGGATGATTCTTCCTAGTCTTCCCACTGTGAGGACCAGGTAAATAAATGTGTATGAGTAAAATGTGATGCTTTGAGGAGAAAATTGAGATTTATGCTGTGAATTGTTGATGTGTTGACTGTGGTAAATTGGATGATGAGAAAATTGATAGCTGATATTGTTGACATTAAAGATAAACTGTTGGACATGTGATTTCTGAACAGAAAGAGATTGAAAATTATCATAGCCAGAGAGAAAAACCCTGTTAATACAGAAAGCTGAGTGATTTAGTAGCACACATGCAGGCTGAAAGAACAGTCTGATTCTCATGATTTGTGAACTGAATTGGCTACCAGATATCAGAATTTTCTGACTATAAAATACATGTCCAAAATACCCATTTGAGACTCATAAAACTCATATGAACCACAAGAAACATGGAGCAGAACTATTAAAAAAAATCATTCACTTGAAAGGGGCAAGCATTAAATTGGGCTCCAATATTGCTTTGTGTGAAACATTGTTGCATTGTGTGATGCATTTTTGGATCCACAGAAATACCACCTACCTGCCAAAGTCAAGTAGCATCACGAAAAAACAACATAGAAATGTACCCCCTACATAACAAGCAAAATAATCTGAGGAACTAGGGCTGCTCCGGGGCAAATCTTTCTGTCTGATCTCAATGGGATAAAGTGGTAAGAATGCATTCATGTTTTATGCAACATCTGTAAGAAAGGGTTTTCCTACCAGAATACCATCAAACACTGAATTCTTTCCTTTAAATTTGGAAAAGCTCTGTAGAATCAACATCAGGATTCTAAGGGATTGGAATGGACAGGCATTAATATCCTGTGAGATTAAAGCCAAACAAAATTCACTTTACAATTTATATAAAAACAAGTCATTTTGCTATAAGAAATTTCACTTTTATTTGATTTTGTGTAATTTGCAAAGTGCTTTAAGTTCAACAGCTTCTGCAGAATTACTGTTAATTAATAAGATTACATTACTTATTATTGTAATTATACGTTGGAATAGTACCTGCAGTATTAAAGCATTTCCAGTCCAGTATAAACAATGTACTCTTTGTCCAGAAGGCTTATTAAATAACAAAATTAAGAGGCAGAACAGTGTGAAACAAACTGGGGAGGAAAAAAGAGCAAGCGTAAGAAATATGGTGATAATTGGTCCCCCAGGCCCTTCCAGGGCTTTGTCATTCAGTATTCTATGTGGAAAGAAAATAAAAAACACAAAAGGGAGGGGGGAGGCTGGGGAGGAGAATAAATGAAAAAGAAAAGTCAAAACCCCTTCTCTTTCCACAGCTTAGCCAGCTTCACTGACACTGCATCAAGCTAAAGAACCATTGCTGGCAGAAATTATATTCTTGTGGCTGATGAACATTTTCAAGGATATTATTCCAGTAATTTATTTTAAAATAAATTTATTCTCATTCAATAAAAACAGGGATAAGATCAGAATTTTCATTTTTTTTTAAGAAATAAATATGTTAGTTTTGCATACCGTGATAAAGGGCTGAATGCATTGTCATGATATATGATGGATTAAGAAATCCAGGAAAGAATTTGTGGATTACTTTGATGGCTGATATAAGACAAGAATGGAACAATAAGTTGAATTTCATTTTGTGTGTGTATGTGTACTGCAATACAGAGATTTCCTATCTAAAGCACTGTGTATTTATGGTAAGGTGATTCTGTTCAACAGTAGACCCTGCATTGCTTCCTGCTAGGTGTTACAGAAGGGAATAAACTGGTTTGCTTCTGTTAGACTGAGCTGTCACATCAGTTCTCTTTGCTGCCTTATCATCAAGAAAGAGCTGTAAAATTTTCTCGTTTTTGAGGTGAACTTTCTCTCTCATCAGCCCAAAGAGGCAAATCTGATTCACTGAGATTTAAATGTTTGGTAATCTGATTAGCATTTTCCTATGAGGTTCATTTTAAACAAAAGCAACAGTTTCAATTTTCATCTTTATTCTCAGGTCTATCTATATGGAAGCACAGGAAGTTTTAGAAGTGCAAGCTACATTATTTCTCATTTGCCATTTCTTGACTATAAAGGCAGTCATGATTAAATCCCAAGAAACTTCACAATTGTGTATGCATATATGCATTTTTTAGGTGGTGAATTTTCCTTAGATCAGCTTTTTCTGTAATGTTTATTGTGCTTTTGTAAAGTTTTTTGCCTTTTTTTTTTAGTTTGTTTACTTCTTTTTCCAGTTTTTTTATGCATGAATGGTAGTCTAGAGAAGAAAGGCCCTTAAATAAACAATCGTGGATTAATTTTTCTCCAAAAGTCTGAGCAAAAATCAGAAAATAGAATTTTGGGTCTGTTTTCCTAGTATGAAATAGGACTTTGTTCGGTATCCTGTGTTTCTCCATTTGAAGCAAGTTTCCTTGCACAAACTAATTAAACAGTTGTTGATCCAAAACATAATAAATCCAAATTTGGAGCACAACACTTAACAAGTGATTCAATCTGTGAAAAATACAAGATTTTTTGCTCCAGATGAAGTTTTCAGTTTAAAATGGATGCACGAAATTCCACCACATTTAATTTTCAAAGTAGATTAAACAGCAGTTGCAAATATACTACAATTCCTCCCATCCATCTCTACTGGATCAACATGTACACTCCTCCCTTAGGAGGAGTGTACATGTTGATGCATGTACATGGAATGCAACTGGAGGCATGTAAACACAGAAAAATCAGCTGTAGGACTGCTCAAGAACTAGGGTTATTCAGTTCCTGAGTACGTCTACCTATTGGTCTAATAAGAAATTTAAAAGTAATTTTGGATTTGTTTTTAATGCAGTTTAAGTTGCCTGTGAATACAGTTTTTTAGTGCCTGTGGATAATTCTGTTTTCATTGATATTGCAACCTAATATACTCTATCACTATTTCCTTGGGAGAACATGAAAAACCAGATAAGAATTTTTTTTCTATAAAGAAACCATGACAATAAAAACATTGCTTTGTGTACCTATTATTTGTTGACCTCTCCATTATCATTGCATTTAGCAATTAATATGTTTGAGGCTGAATAGAAATACAAGTTGTTACTACAATTCTCTTCTGACTGCTTCAGATCTATAGGGCTTCAATGTGCACATTTAGCTGATCTGCAAAATGACTTTGGGGAAAAAAAACCAGTTTCTTTAAGTGAAATGCTTTAATTTGTGCAAATAGTCCCCTTTAAACAGTGTATGGTGATCAGATACCCGCTATAGAATAAAATGTTTGATTTAATTTCTTTTACTTTAGTCCCTAGTTAGATCTGCCTGTTGACAAAGTTCCCTTGCTTTACCGTGAGTGCACAGGAAACACATATATGCATATAGACCTGGAGAAGGCCAGAGAAAAATATACATCTTAACCTAAAAGGTAGGAAGTGAAATGTATTGGAATGGAAAGGGTATTGCAGGTATTTGAATGCTGAGTGTAATTCTGTGCTGTTTTACCGTGTCCCAAGCTCATGTCACATTCCAGCAGGGGCCTGGAGCAGCACTGCACGTGGGGTTTTGCAGGGAGCCACATTCTGCTGCAGGGCTGCTCCCCAGCTTTTGTATGGAAATGGAGGGAACTGGGGGAGAACTGCTCCAGTCTCGTGAGAAATAGCAGGGAATGCACTCCAAGGGCTGGGAGCTGGTGCTGTGCTGTCCACTTTGAAAGATGTACCTGCATGAAGGGTGGAATAACCAAGGTGAAACTGAACTGTGGCCATACAGAACTACTGTGGGACTGTAAGAGAACTGTAAGGGAGGGGATGAATTTATGCCGATCTTTGGAAAAACACATGTAGAACAAGCCTCCTCAGAGAGCAATCCCATTTTATATTAGCAGCTGGCAAGGAGTGAGTAGTGTGAGTAACCTAACGTGCTCCTCAATGTATATTGGAAAGAAAAGAAAGGAAAAGAAAGCAGGCTACATTATTTGACAGTAGCCAGAAGCTCTCAGAGGAGAGATCAAGGCCTGGTTAATCCAGCCAAAGGAAACACAGAGTTAAAGTGTTTTATTTCTCCACTGGGGATTCACAACCTAGAACCCTGTCATAAATGTGAGCACTTGTTGCAAAAAGCATTTTAGTTGCTGAAAAATTCTGTGTTTTAGCTGGAGGAGGATTTTTTTCCTTAGAAATTAAAAACATAAGAAACATGGATTGAACTCAGAGCACAAAATGAAAAAGTATACAAAAAATTTAATTTTAAATTGAAGTATATTACAAATTCAGGTAGCTATCACAGTCCCTCACAGATGAGACTGTGACTGGAATAAAAAATCAGATTCTAATTAGAGATAAAAAAATTAAACTACAATAATTCAAATGCTGCAAATATCCTGCTTTCTAGAAAAATTGAGTATAGCTGAGCAATGAGTGATTTGAAGATGGGAAACTATGCATCATACATGGATAAGTTATAATCAGCATCCTGGGCACTCAAACAACCTCATTATGTTAGTTCAGCTGCAGCTCTGTGAAGGTCAAGAATGAACACCAGAAAAATGAATTTACTGCCTCACAATGCCATCAGTGCTTATAATTTTAATACCATTTCTGAGATGGCAAACAGAGCAATGTTACTTTACTAACTATATGTTTGATAATTTGGTTTTACATTTTCTAAATTGAGTGCTATCCAGATGCTAATGCTAATAATTCTGAAAGTTTGCTCTTGGATTTTTGTGTTTTGATGTTGTGGGAGTTTTTCTAGTGTTCTAGTTAGTGGCAAGTAGATTTTGAGAAGATTAGTGAAGATTTTCTTAGACAAGTCCATAATTCAGTAAATAAAAATATTCATGGTTCTAGATGAACTAGAAAGATAAACTTTAAAAATTAATGTGTTTAAGAAAAAAAATCGACATTTCCCTTCTCTTCCACCTGTATCCTCCTCATCATTGCCTCATGCAGTTGAAAATATTTTTGCAGCAGCTGAGGATTCAAGGTTATCTGTGAATTAATTAATAGGTCTCTTATATTATTTCTTTAAATATGTGTTATAAATTTAACAGAAAACTATTTTTAAATTAAGAATTTTTAATTATGGCAGCATAATTTATGTTACCCTAGAGAAAAGGATCCTGTCCATGCTTGTGACTCATTTTAAAAAACAATTCTTAGATGGTCACTTAAACAAGAATTTCAGGTCAGTACTTTTGTGTTAGGCACAGATAATGAAATCAGGCATCCAGAAAAATTGAACCTGAGGGCTTGATGTGCAAAACTGAGGAACATTAAGTGATAAACTTTTGTTAAATGTACTCTGAGCATATATCTGTGAGCTTTATACCCTGCTGAATTAGATTTATTCTTAATTTATTTATCTCAAGCTGAAATATGCCTTAATCAATACAATTTAAGGAATACTTGAGGGTTTTCCTGAAGACTATTCTAAATTTTTAATTTCCATTTTAATTCCATTCCATTTATGGTTTCTTGGCAAAGTACCTCTGCTTGAAGAATGAAAAGGACTAGCAATCAAACAGCAGATCCTTCATTCCTTTAGTTTATATTAATTTATATATGTTCATCTTTGAACACATATAATGTATTTATATAGTTACAGTATACAAACCAGTTAGTAGTTGATGTTGAAAACCAAATAAGTTATTCAGGAGCTTAAAAGACTTGAAATTCTATTGCAGCTATATTAGTATACGTTTCCAAGCATGTCTGGTCTAGAGCAGAAGAAAACAAACAAATAATAAAAGGAAGAAAACCTCAGGACACTTATCTCTAGAGAACAGATCATGCTAAGATGCGGCTTTTATATATAAAACTGCTTCTTCAAGGGAAAACAAATTTAATGCAAGCCTTGTAGCAACTGCATGTGGCCACCCACCAAAGCAAAAGAGATTGGAGCCCATGAAAGTTTATAGGACTTTCTTGCTTATGATCCAGTAAAATAAACAGTGGTGGAAAAGGAGTAGAATTAATTAGTTTTAGGATAAGTGAATCATCCTTCTAATAGTATTTTTTAAACTTATAATTCTTTTTCACTAGCCAAGAAAACAAGAAATATTGAGAAGAGAATGGAAAGAAGAGAAACATTGAAAAGAGAAGTGTGGAAGAGAGAAGAGAGAGCAATGACAACTTGTTGAAGTTGAACTGAAGAAGACAAGAGCTATTTGTCAGAGTGAAGATGAGACAAAAATAGACAAGTCTAAATGCAGCCCTTGGAATGACAATAATTTGAGAGAAATGAGGCAATAAAGAGAAATACAAAAGGAGGTAGTTCTACATCCATAGAAAGATTAAATTTCAGATGCTAGGAATAGTCAAGAGGAGATACCTCAGATGCATAAGGACAGAAGTTCAGGCAAAGGTTTGGGACTCTGCACAGGATCTTTCAGTTGCAATTCTAGAAATCTGGAAGGTTCAAAAAAAGAGGAGGAAGATACCAAGAACCAAAAGCAAGTTGAAATACTGAAATGATACTAAACCAATGGGCAGAAAAAATCAACTATGATGGAGAAAGAGAAATATTCAAATATTTTTTTAAATTCCAATGCTGAAACAAAAAAAAAAAGTTTTTAAATTAATGTGGTACAGTTTTTGTATCGGAACAATTTAAGCTCTTTTCATTTATCATTCTTTCCACCTTTTTGTTTTTAATGGAAAACCTCATAGATGACTTTTTTTTGCCAGAAGGTGATAATCAAGGACAGAATAAGCATACCAAATAATAAGCAGCCAAATTAAAGCTTATCAAAGTTATATATAACTTCACTGAATTAATTTTCAGTGTAAAACATCTGTAATGTATTGTGAGCTAAATTATGAATATTCAATTCCATCTTGCTTTGACTTTATTAGTAGTATCAATATTTACTATGCCATATGCAAAGATAATTAGAGTAATAGCATTGCATTAATATACATGAGTTGTCTTCATTTGCATGGATCATAAATGCTTTCTAAAACTTAACATTGGGAACATGTAGGTCAAATTCTGTTTCAATTATTGAATTCAATTTTACAT
The DNA here is from genome assembly GCA_013397245.1 of Thryothorus ludovicianus. Classification (NCBI taxonomy): domain Eukaryota; kingdom Metazoa; phylum Chordata; class Aves; order Passeriformes; family Certhiidae; genus Thryothorus; species Thryothorus ludovicianus. The sequence continues at coordinate 77,594 of VZTB01003861.1, forward strand.
CTGTTGGACTTGCTTGAGTTTCAAGCTATGACAGAGAATATACTTTGTCATCATCCACAAGGGAATCACTTTGTTCACAAATGAAGTTCAACCATCCCTAGAGTGAACATCTGCTTGTTTTAATAGCATGCTGCAGCATTACACAGGCAAAGAATCAAACTGTAAACTAACTGTAGAACTATTGGATGACCAGGGTGTTTCCAACACACAAAGTTTACATCTCACGTGACAAATGTCTCCTAATTGCCTTCTTGGTAACTGGTTGGCATCAAAATTATACCAGTGATGTTTAAACGGTGTGATTCTCCTGGTGTAAGCAGAACTAAAGCACCATGACACCCACCCCCAGACTGAATTTTAGGTAATTAGTGTGACTTGAATTTCAGAATTTCCAAAATCAAAATTCTAGTGGGAGAAAAACTCATCTGCAAATAATGTTCCAGGAGTAAATAGCAATTAAGAGAAACACAAGTGAAAGAATATGTTCATTGTGTTCAACTTGCCCCTGTTTTAAAACCTATGATCTCATATATTCAATTTTGACTCCAAATTAAGGAAAAAAATTTGAAAATCTGCAAAATAATTAAGGCAGTGTTGACTGGTAGCTACTGCTCGTAGGTGTTGCAGACACTGAAAAGAATGCAAGCTCTGTCACAGTCTACATTCACCTCCATGCCAGCTTCCTTTATGAGGTAATTTCTTCAGACAGTGATATCCTCTTAGCATTGGTGGGCAAGCTTTGCTCTGACTCTGATAAATGTACAGGAAGAAAATAATTATCGTCTGAATTTTAAGTTTCTATTTTCAAAGCTGAGAAGTGTGTAACAAATTAACCTTCTCACACACTATGCACAGAGTTTCTGAATTGTCTTACTCCCAGAATCACATTTTACCTGAATTTTATTTTCCCTGTCATTATGTGGCTGCCTGACTCTATTTTTAGGCTTAACATAAAATTTTAAGAAAATTATATGGTCTTACTTTCAAAAATAGCACAAATTAAATTTCTCCACATCTTAAAACCTTCCCTGTTCTTTTACGACTTTCAGCTGTTTAACCACTCTGAACTACATAGAAAAATGCTTGATTATGGGCCCTGAGGGAAAGATATAGCCTTTCTGCAATCCTCAGTATAAATAGTGTAATCCTGTTTTGATTATAAGATTATTTATTTTTTAATGCTTAATGAAAAGTAAAGCTGAAAAAAGATAGTGTACCAAGACAGTCACCAGGATGAGCTCAGGGTTAGGGTAATGCTCAAACTGATGAATATACTTCAACTTGTTCTCTTCAACCTGCTAGCTTTGATTCTTTCTGGATAAGGCCAGAATAGCTGAAAAGAGGCTAAATGGGAACATTTGCCTTTAGCTGAGAGGAATTTTCTTGGGAAAAGGTGTCAGATTTCAAATACCTTTTTACACTAGATGGGTTAGCACGTAGTTAGACAGTACCTTTGGGAGATACTGGCTGCCTAAACTACTGTATAGGCACTGTCTAATGTCTGAGGAAACACAATTTGTGTTATGGTAAAAAAAAAAAAAAGATAAACATTTGCATTTTAATGAAAAACATTGTAAAACAATGTAGCAAGAAAGAGCATTAATAGTAAAAAAAAATTAAAATATAAAAAGCAAAAGTAATAAACCAGTAGAAATTACCTGAGAGCGCAGTTAAAAACATGCAGACCATAGTGTGGTTGCAGTTGTTATCATCATAACCGTACTACTTTTAAAGCAGTCCAGAAAAGCATGGAAATGGTATTTGGAGAAAACCAAAAATGATTCTTAACTTAACTTTTGACAATTCGGTTTTAATAAGTAGTGTGAGAGTGGAAAAAAATGAGAGATAACCAAGGGGCACAGCATGTACCTCAGAGAAAGCCATACGAATCTGATCAAGCTGGTGAGCCCCTTCCTTCCCCCAGACTCAGATATTGCACAGCAAGCAGTAATAACCAAATAATTCACAAGCACTTGTAAGGAGTGGCTGTCAAGTGCTCTTGCAACAGCGCAGTCAAAATTCTAAACCTACTTTTTCCCTGCAATGGGCATGAAAGGAACTGAGCATCTTTACTCTGAAACTCAGAAAAGGACTTCCACCTCTTAATAGCTCAAACTCTTTATTCACTTTCAACAAAGAAGATTATGGCTGACAGTGTAGAAGTCCCATTCGTCTGCCCTCATCTCCTTGCCCATTATCTTTCCCCAAATCCTGCACTCTAAATAATTACCTTGTTCTTTAATAATCTGTTCATTATCTGCATTCCAGAGTTCTGAAAAACAAATTAATTTTGCCCTGAATAGATGCTGAAGTAAAGGTCATTATGTTGGACCTTATTTTTAAGTCATTGCAGAGGGATCAGGGATTGTATGGATTTATTAGTTCAGTTAAGTACAAAATCATGTTTAACCCACTTCCTTCAATTTGTTTGTGTTCCAAAAGAGAACAAAACAAAAAACAGCAAAAAAGTATTTTTACCCAAAGGTAAAAGACAAAAGATACTCAAAAGACACAAGAAATAACTTTTTAACCAGCTTCACTCATAATTAGACATGCCTTAGAAAATTTTTCCTACTTATTTCCAGCAGTTGCGTGAGAACATCTGACTGCTATGGCACAGTTAAAGGTCTTCAACAGCCACTAGCCCTTCCATTTCTCTTCCTGCATCTATGCTATAGAAATTTTGAGAATCCCCAAAATAACCTTGATGTTCTTAAGGGCTAAAATCACTGTCACAAAAGTTTCACATCTTAGAAGCATTTATGTGTATAATTGTATGCTCCCCTGTTTGACAGCTCTGATGTTGAAAGAGAGAAGTGTGTATTTATCATACCAAAAGAAACAACTCCAGTTCCTGCTCTAATATCCCAATATGTGACCACCAAAGATAAAGTGAGACAAAAAAGTCAGGGAAGCAGTGAACTTCAGGATGTTACCACTTCATGGAAGTTTTAAAATACTTAACTGTGGATAGTAAACATAAAAATTCTATATTTCTATATGAGAACTTCATATGTGATGTCTCAAAACTCATTAGAAATATATCTTAAGAGAAATGTAAAGAATTTTTTTAACTCACCAAGCCCCTGTCCTTTCACGTGGTTTGAATTCTGCCTCAGTAACTCTGTCTCAGCTTGAATTCTCTTTGCAGTGATATTCTTACCCTCTCCTTCTATTCTGGGCTGAAGTTCACCATCTTTCTTTCCCTTCCACTAGCAGTGTCCCTCCTTGCTCTCCAGATCTATTTCAGCACTCTCTGAGGTAATTTAGTTTCTATTCTGTGCCTGTCAAAGGCATCTCAGATTCGTGCGTTCCAGCTGTAGCTGTCTCACCCTCCACAGGATCAATAATTTATTACATTGCCTGTTCTCCAGCAGCTGCCCTACCTATATAAATCACCTGCTAATTTTAATCTGAAAACCTTCTTTCTCAACACCTCTTGGTAGCTGTTGTTCTCTGCCTGTAAATGACCTAAAGGTTTTAATTCCTAAAATGCTCCGTCTGTGGTGGCAGAGTTTGTCTCCCTCTCAGCATCACTTCTTCTTCCCAGGGGATAAAAAGGGACTTTTACCACTTACTGGTCCAGAAGCTCAGGTAAACACACAGCCATGGCAAAGACATATTCTGTGAGTCAGCTATGTTATGTGTGTGGGGTTCCAGTGTTTTCCCCTGTCAGCTGTGCACTGCTTTCCCAGCACACCGTGAGGTGCTCCAGTTCTGTCTGGGGTTCACTCACACCGAGCCAAAGGGTCAGCTCTGTCCAATGTCAGGCACCTGAGCAGGGAATTAGAGGGGGACAAGCTGTAGTTCCTGCCATACTGTTTCCAGCAATCTGCAGTTCACGAACTTCCTGATTTTATTTCTTTTAGTTTGGTTAAACACATTTGAAACTTGGTAACATATGAGTCTCTGTGGAATCCTGTGAATGTGGCAATTATCATGGAATATCAATGTCAGCAAATAATTAACTCAGCTACTGCTAAGCACAGCAAGTTGTACTTATTCCTCCTCTCTCTAAGATGTAAACACAGCCCATTTATGAGTTACCTGAGGCTACAACTGCCACATTTTGTCTTGGCTGATATGTTCAATAGCTTGGGATGTACTGTGCTAAACAGATAAAATGTTTTGAAATGAGTGGCTGGAAAAAAAGAGAAAAAACCCACATAACACAGTTATGTAACTGAGGAGGTGGTAAAATCAAATAAACAAAAAGAAAAAATTGAAAATGTAGAGTTTTCTTAGATTGGACACTTTCGTGCTAAACTATCAACATAACAAAAACATTTCAAGCATTGTGAAATAAATAAATAAGGAGGAAAAATTGCATACATTATTTTAAATGTCAGTGATATTGGCTTCAAAATTTAAAAAAGCATTAGCCTAAGAAACGCTGAAAAATATCAACAAAATAATAATCTTTCAGAAGAAAATGGAAAGTAGACTTGATTAAAGAAGACCCAAATTCAACAAATCTCACCTGTTTTTATTCTTGTCTACATTATCTGCGTTGAGGTAGATTAAACTTTCTACTAAACCAGTGACATGGCTTTGCTTACCTCTCAGCTTCAGAGCTTAAGAATGCTCCCACAGTGTTCGTTTTTGTTCTGTTTAAATTCATGGTTTGCTTCCTTGGAACACAAAGCATAAAAGTACAAGATACAGTGAAATTTTGCATTAAAAAAATGTGAGGATCTGCCTTTCGGTATTTCAGCAAACTGATCACTGGCTACAATTGCTCACACCATGAGTTTCTAGCGCTGATGTATTTTCTTGTTCAGTAACACAGTAAATTCATTCAAAGGTGGTATCTGCAACACCCTGTATGAAGGCCACAAACTTGGTACTGGTGTTGGATGTGCCACCTTGCACTTCATACTCGAGTTTTTGTCTTGGAAGGGACAATGACTATTGATAGCTACAATCTCTCTGCATCCAAGCCACATTTTCACTTTCATCTCCTCTTCTAGTTCTTCAGAAAAACTCCCTGCTTACCTGTCATTCTTTGCATGGATGCTATTCTATAGCTTTGAACACTCATTTTGTTCTTTAAACTGTTTCTTATTCCACCACATAATTTTAAAATTAAGAGGACTTTGTCTACATACAGAATTTAGAAATGTAAAAGCAGGAATAAATCACAGACATACACATTAGCACAATCAGGGTGTGTGTGTTGCTTTCTTTTCCTCTCATAATTATTTCTGCTTCTTACTTATCCTTTTTCATTTTTTTTGTTTCAAAACCATTAATGACCAAACTTCCCTTTTTCCATTGCATGCAGGTTTTTTGTCATTGAAAGTTCTGTGATAGCTGCTTGATGGTCTTTTATTACTCAACTGTGAGCAAGTCCCAAATGACATACCAAGAAACATGATAAGAAAATGTCAACTGGAAAATACTGAATATTGATATAATGTGATACAGCTTTTTAAAAATCTAGATTCTAGGATAAAAAACTTGGCCAGAAAATTTTTTTGTATATACTAGCACACATATCCATAGATAAGCATACACATATAAACACACACAGACACTACTGCAGAGGTCATGCTACTCCCACTCTGTACCAACTCACCATTACTGTCAGTTTGATTCTTCACACACCAAACCTCTAACAAAAAAAAAAAGATTTTAAAGATGTGTACACATCTGTTTATCTGCCTTGACTGGTAAATGATACCAGTGATAAAAAATAACCAGGTATAATTCCCCTGACTCTAATGGTTTGATGCTGTGCACATAATAGGGCATTACAAATATTTAAGTGCCTTATTTTTAGAAGGTTCTGAACATTTTTAATATTCTGAAAAACTCAGTGAGAAGGAAAAGCAAACAGCAAGACAGGCGAGAGAGTGAGGGAACATCCAATTAAGGATGTCAAAAGGATTTAAATGCTCTGCTTTCAACTGCTAGAACTACTTATGTGTTTGGAAGCCCTGGCTGAAAACTTGTCTACACTCCTTTAAAAACCATCATTAAATGTCACTGCTTTCTTTGGCTTCACTCAGAATATATCATGTTTTCGCTTCTGCTTTGTGGAAATACATTGTAAGCTACTTTTAAAATACATTTTCCAGAAATTGTCTTAACATAAGAAAACACAAATTGACATCTAAAAACCATTTTAGTTTTTCTTTCCCTTGTATAATAATAGCTATTTTCTAGCTTTTTAAGATTTACAGTTTAAAATTAGGAACTAATTTTTAAAACACAGCTGACACAGTCCCATAGAATAATTTTAAACAGAATTGTAAAAGACTTTGATTGATTTACTGCTATATGATTTAATAAGTTCTGGTGTCTACAGTGTGTTAAAATATTTCTTTAAATTCTTTGGAATTACAAAACAAGAAAAACTGAAACAGTTGTATCAGTTCAAAAATCTACAGTTTATACAGTGAATTAGATAGACAGACTTTGAAGACATATCTTCTCTTCTGGCATTTTTCCCTGGGTGATCTCCTGATGCGTGCAATGCCTTAAGCTTTGTTCCCACTTGTAAAGTGTGGATAATGATTATTTTTATGGTATAACATGCTCTAAGATCTGCATATCAATAATAAATTTATAGAGATTTATCTCACTTTCAGGTAATTCATGTGTTCAAAATAAATATCTTTGATTTTTTGTCTGTAGAAGAATTTACTATCCAGGGGTCAATGGCCATGAAATGAGATATCTTCACAGAATATAAAATACCTCTACTCAATTAACAATGACCAAACAAAGGTTTAGGCAAGGAGAATTTATTAACCAGCCTGAAATTTTGCCAGGACAGAGACTGATATATCTGTGTCTGAATTCTTTATTTCTAACACCAAATGAGTTACATCTTTATGTTGGATGTCTTAGCAAAAGACAGCAATTCTGGGTGCAGAGCCATGGCAATGATCCAGAGCTAAATGAGGAGAAAGAATTTATCTTCTGCTACTAGATCACCCTGTGAGATATATTTCATCTGAGTATTGACCTGGTTTTATCTCATTTTATTGGTTTAGAGAGGAAACTTTACAAATCCAAAGCTGTTGGATAAAAATTGTATACCAAAGTAAGACTCTGAAAACTAGAGGTGCTAAGTTCATCAAAAATCTAAGAGACGGGTTTATGACTGGCAGTAAAAAGTTTGTGATTTTGGGTTTGGTTAATAATTACTTAAGGAAAGATCATCTTCTGAATGATTCTAGAAGCTTTGTATGACTTAATATGATGAAAAGTAAGACAATGAGACTGATTTTTACAAGACAGGGCCAACTTTTTAATTTTTCCCTTTGATTTAATATCAGCAAAATAAATCAAAAAGGAGCAGGAACACTCTTTTTTTCTGTATTCATCTGTGTGTACAGTAATCACTGACCTAAAAAAACCTACACCAACATAAGCTGTAGGGAAAGCTTCAAGCAACCTCAGCATCACTATGCAAATTTCAGTAAAACATCTGTTAAGAAAGAGTCAGTTATAGAATTGACATGATTGATATTATATTAATATGAATTTAATAATAAAAATGTATTTCTCAACCTTCCTTTTAAACGAAAGTCTATGTGTTCATTGTCACCAGGATATTGAAGCCAGTATTTTTTATTCGTTTTATTTGCTACCCAAGTGTGGTATATGCTAACAATGCAGAATGGAGCGTGCTTCATTGCTATTTAGAGCAGCACACTGATTAAAAGCTTGAAGGTATTTGAAGCATCAGCTTTTTTAAATGTAGAGTGTTTTCCTCAGAGCAATAAAGGGAAAATAATTTTTTAAACTATAGTGGTCTCTCATCTGTCATGGGCTTTACAAATTCACCGTTTGGATTGGCTTGTTTTTCTAAATAATAAAAACCTTTGGGTTGGCTTGACATAATTCTGGGACCATCAGCACTTCTGCTTACATACAAGTCTTCAACTGCTCCATCAAAATCTTTAGAGATTGCTCTGTTATATAATTTTATGATGGTTCTGTAGAGTAGAGCCATAGCACAGTGAAGACTAGAGATATTAATTCAGCAGAGCTACAATGCAAGAGGATTCCAGACTTGTCAGGCATAAAAAATATCCACTTACTTACACGTGTCTTGTGTTACATTTGATAGCATTATCCATGCTAGGATAGTTTTTACTTTACAGCTCTCCTCTGACACTATTCCACCAGCACAGTGTGCTCACTTTCCTTCACCATAATCCTTTATGTTTTCAACATAACACATTCATGCCTTCTACTCTGGCCAAAACTGTAAGGTAGAATAAAATAGTTCCTGTTCCACCCATTTGCTTTTAATTAGAAGCTCCTGTTGAAGTACTTTTCATTCCCAAGGGAGTGGTGTATAGGCTGAGAACTGTACTGATTTTCAGGTATAATCTGCAGCTTCATAAAAACTTTATGGAAGAATAACAGGCTGTGTAAATCCCATCAAGGAGGACTTTTGTTCACTTACAAGCATCTACCACAATACCTACAATTATTACTCTTATGTTTGAATGTAGGTTTCAAACTCAGAATGTTTCTTTTTTCAGAAAAAAAAAAGAGAAAAAATTCTGTTTATGGAGAAACTTTAAAACTCTGTAATTTAAGCTTGGTTTTGTGTGTATACTTAAATCAGATTTTTTAATCCTACCCTCAGACTTGGCTACCTACGATATATGCGGCTCTACTTGAAATTAGAACTATGTCGTTTTAAAGACTTTTATGATACAAAAGTGCATAAAAGGATCCAATATACTTTTTTTTTTTCATGACACAGGTTAACCATGAAGTTCATTAACTGGAAAACAGTAGTATGCTTTCAATCTACATTCAAAATCTAGGGTTTTCAAATTATCAGGACTTGAAAAGTGACTATTAAAGACAGACAATTAAACAAAAATGTAAAGGAAATCTAGCTAACATTTGAGCACAAGCCCATGGCTTATAAGATAAAAAGGCTGAAATACAGAGTAGTCATGTGAATGCTTCTTCTGCAAGAGTCTTTGATCATCACAGTTCTGACACAGTCAGAATTAAGAGATTCTGTAAGCTGGATGACCAAGCTGCATTTTGCTCTTCCTTCTTTCCCAAAAATATTTACAAAAATGATGAAAGATTAACAGGAGGTCGGGAGTAGCTGTGCTGCTATAAAAGGGCAAGACTGTTCCCAGCAGCCCTGTATGGACAGGTCAGGACAGATTTCACTCTGTCCTTGTGTCCCCCATCAGAGCTAATTCTACAAGAGGCAAAGAAGGAGGAAAGAGTGAAAAGTTCAGGATATACTGGTCTCCCTTGTCCTATACCATGAGCTGTCTCCCCACTCTCACTGAGTACAAGAGCCTTTTCTGAAACCCTGCTGTGTGCATTTCAAGTTCAGGTTGAAGCTCCTGGATTGGCAAGCACCAAGTTCTAGCTCCCCATGAGGGTCTGTCGATGCAAACTCAGATTATAGCATATACAGATTAAAAATACAGATTGCAAAATCCTTCGGTGTATTTTTAAGTTGAAGACAGACTGTCAACAGTCTTCCCATTCCATACCTATTCCTCCCATCACAGGTATTTTTAATTTTTTTCTTTCAAGATCAAATGAGCTCCTTGACTTTTCTGTAACAATCCACTTGAGGCTTTCTGCCCTGCTCCTGCTGTTACTACACAGCCTAAAGCAACTTCACGGGCCTTGGTTACATGGAACTGGAGCTTCCACCAGCCTGCCTTCATGTGCTACAGTACCCTTGCATGCTGAAGACTTATCTGAAATTACTCATTGTTGCCTTCAGGAAAGACAAGAGAGGAGTCCTGAGAAGAGAAGATGCTGGGAGGTGGTGCTGGCAGTGGTGAGTTTCTCTCTGTGGCAACTACCATTTAGTTTTCCACATTGTATACAAAGTCCCATTTAGATAGACAGCCTTTTCCTTCATCCTTTCACTTCATCACTGACACATGCATTGTGTCCTTAAAAAATACAATCTTGAAGTCCTCCAGCCAAAATCTCAATCTTAGTTGTTCATTAAAAGTAGAACCTGCTTAGTTGCCTACCTAAGCAAATTATTCCCAGCTAAATTACAGCCAGAAAGTTAATTATTAGTCTCTGTTCCTCTTTCTCTAATAGTTTTTTCTACCTATGTAACTTTTAATATATTTTTCAACGAACTATTAGATTACCCTATTTATTATTTTTAAATTTAATTAGGAATAATTTCCCTATGAAACACAATCTATTTGTCTTGTATAAATAACACTTCCTTTCATTGTGTCCTACTGGCACCACAGGGTCATGCCCTACCAGAACAACTCAGTTTTGATATAGAATCTTAGGAGAATAAAAAAAGACAGCGATTAAAAAATTATAGGCTAGCCTTAAGTGGAGACACAAATATGTTTTGTTTAAACACTCCATAAAGTTTTTATGAAGTATTGCTTAATTTTTTAGCTAATAAAGATATTGTTCTAATTAAAACTGTTATCATTGATTTTTTGAGTACAGACTGCCTATGAATTAACTCTGAATGCATTTCCATTTTCCAAAATGGAAAGTACAATAAGAGAGATCTCCTCTCACCCAAAAAAGCTTTTTCACTATAAGCAGACAAATGACTGCAACAACTGTTATGTTGACTTTTAAATAGCTCTCAAAGAAAAAAGATGTCAACAATAGAAGTATATGGATAAATTAAGTTTCCCTACCAGAATAATATCATCTGGAAAGAATGGATTAGAGTGATTAGGTATTAGCCTATGTAAATTAGGTTATTGAAAATATATCTATAGAATTTCATTTATGTAAACAATGGTTAAAAGCAAATCAAATTTTTTTTTTAAAGGCACACATAAATATGTATGTTAAGGTCTTGTCAGATCTAGGCATGGCACTTGACGCCTTCTTCATGACTATACCTAAGAGCAGGTAACACCAGCTGTGACTGAGGGCAAATGCTGAGTGTCTGGTCATTTCAAAATGAAGAACACTGAGGCACAATGTCATTCTTCAATCCTTTCAACTATAGATGTTTTCTACTTCAATAACCTAAGTAAGAAAAATACCCTCCGTTTTCAAGGCAGAGCATGCTCAGTTTTCTGCAGTATCTGTAGTCTCCCTTAAGTAATCTGTAGTCTCTCTTAAGCAATAAAATCTTAAACCACTAGAGGTTTTAATCATCTTACACATTTGAACTTTTTAATATAAAATTAAGCTGTGATGAATAATTAGCTACCTGGTAGCATCTGCTTCTTCCAGCTGTGACAGGGTTATAATGATGTCTTAAATTTCTTTTCATATAGTCCATGCATCCTCAAAAGAAATTTTCCCAAGTCTCCCTTCAGGAAAAAGAAAATGGAGCCCTTACAGTTATTTTCATGTGAACATCTTTTCTTATATTTCTTCATATGTAAAAGCAAAGAACCAATTTCACAACAGGAGCTGAAATACTGGTGAGCTGTTTTCTAGTCTTTTTTGGGATGACTCCCTCTTTTTTATGTCTGTGGCTAAAATTCATTTGTAAGAACTTAATTTTTAAATGAAGAATCAAGCAGATAACATAACCCACTGTTCAAGCCCATGAATAAATCAGATGATGTCAGATCTCATGTTACAACACTTGCTCCTATCTCCATCACTCTCACCCCAAGAGGACTATATGCTAACTGTAAAAGATTTGTAATAGCAAATGCTGTAACCTTTAGTCAGTTTTCATGTTGGCTTTAATGTTACATTCCAGTAATAACAACAGTTCCTGTGATATTTTCTGTATAAAAGCACTTGCCTGTCTAAGAACTATTCTGTACTACAGCATGTAACTACCAGACTTGGCATTTATAACACAGCATGGGTCTTTCCCAGCAGCCCTCCACAGCAACAGTGGATTTGATGGCCCACATATAAAAAAATTAAACGTTTTATTCCCCCTTGCCTTTTCTAAATTACAGACACTACAGCAATACATCAGTAATATTTTATTTCCACTAACACATGTTGCCACAGAAAATGGACAGAACTTTATCAACATCGTATTTCTGGTCTTTAGTCTTCTGAAATTTTGGATTATTTCCAATTAAATTCAGATATCTACTTGCAGCAACTATTCTAGAATTTAGCTAAGGTACCTTCCATAGGGAATGGAGGGTGTAGTGCATAGCACATATGCACTGGCACCCATTTGTTGTGTCTGCATATTCACACTGGTTCCTAGTTTGGATCTCTCTGGGGTCATATGTCAAACCTGTGACTGGGACCCTAACCAGACTCTTATCCCTTTAGTTCTGGAGAGAAACACAGAGTGAAGTTTTGAATATAAAGCCCATACCTAGACCTATAAACTGTGCTCTGAAACTGCCTGTTTCTCTTCACCAGTGAAAAAGGTTAATTAACACACACATATACACACACACAAGTATACATACAATGTAACAAAAAAAGAATTCAAGCTGAACACCACAGGCCTGTGCAGGCCTTCTAAATATCAGTGATAGTACAATAATGGGAAATTACTGCTATTATTATGGAAGCATAAGAGTACACCTAAGCATGCAGTTTTTGCACAATTTTGCCATCCTCTTTTGGTTTAAAAATGCTAAGTAAATGAGATTGGCTGTGACTTATGGGTATTACAAGTCTAAAAAAACAAAACAACCCCACTATTGTTTCTATATCAACTTTTACCGCTGCAGCAAGAAGAAAAATAAGAAGGTTTTACAGTGAAAAGATCAAAACTTTACTTTTCCTATAACCAAAATTAACCTAAATTATTTGTTACTGCTACCAAGCAGGATACGCCACACTTCAAACAAGAAGTCCAGTGCTGGCTGATAAAATTTTCTTGATGGAAATAAAAAAAATGGGTATTTTCAGAGGAAGCTGAGAATTAAGGAGCAGAAGCATGCAGAGAGGGGCTATTTCCCATCGGAGAATCCTGACAGCCAGCAGGGCTCTGTGGAGGACAAAGGCAGCAGAGCCCTTCAGGAGGCAGCAGAGCTCTCCACCACCCGTGACTCAGCAGCACAGGCTGGGGCAAAGAAAAGTTCCTTTCCTTTGCAAAGGAAGTGACAGGAATGGGAATTCCTGCAGTGTTAGGAACAGGATAACAAAGTATAGGGAAAAAGTGCTAAAATAAAGAGCATAAAAACATGCTAAATTTTAAACTCATGAAAATGTATTCATTATATCCTTCCTGAGCAGCCTGTTAACCACTGGGTAGTGTCTCCCAGCAGGAGATACAGCCTTTATGAGTAAACAACACTGAAAGAGACACTACAGGATGGAGTTACATCAACACTGGCATGACTGATGAAGGGCTTACCTGTAGAAGTTTTCTTACTACATGATTCATATTTCATCCACTTTACTTAATATCTGCAAGACTTACTACAGTTGATTTAATTAATTAAAAGATCCCACTAATTTAAAATCACTACTAATATGTTTCAACATCTGAGCTTTTCTTATCACACTTCATTTTCTCAGTATGACCCATTTGTTGTCTCTGATAATTGTCTTGTAATTTAGTGTTTCAAGTAATGTTGTGGGACTGTATAGACAGGCATTATACCGGGCAAAAAACAGTACCCAAAAACCAAGCACACATAAACACAAATAAATAATCTTTTACATTAAGGAAATATATAACCTTTTTCCTCTTGTTTATTAAAATGGAAGATTTGGCATTGAAAAAGTGAAATTGAGCTCTATGCTGAGAAAACAGAGTAACTTTTCAGTTAATGAATTACTTACTTATCCTTACTACTAGTTTCTCCTTTCAGTTTATCAGAAAATAGCTATGAAATATAGTGTAAATGTGATCATTTAGTCTTTGACTATGTGAAACAGTTGAAACTGGGTCATGTTCAAAGTAACAACAAGATATACTAACTATAATATTTGATTGGTAAGATCAGCCAGTTTGAAAAGACAAAAATGTGTTACAGAAGATGAATGCCTTTACTACCTGGGTTTCCAGAAACTTGAAAAGTGCAGCACCGCTCCCATAGGAAACCTCTGCATTATTCTGGAAGCTCCTTCCTGGTTGAGTTCCCACATGAAGGTCAAACCTACAACTATAAGGGGATGAAAAATGTTTTATAGAGGTTGAGATTACAAGCAATGAGTCCTAGAGGATGACCTGATTTGAGTGAATAATCCTTGAGAAGTTGAGATACACTGATAAAGAGACATAATTTTAAGACTCATTTTTATCCCTCCACTATGTCTTTTCTAGAAGCTGAAGTTTCATCGATTTCTGAATTTACTTTTGCTTGATCTGTAAGACGTGGTACAAAAATAGTGTATCAAATTTAACCATTTAGCAATTCATCAATTTCTAACTTTTAGGCCAAAATTTTAACTACTCCAAGAAATACGTCTCTTTGTTTCCATTTGTTTGTGTGTGTATATGAGGTTTTGAGTTGGGATTTTTTGGGGAGGAAGAGAGGGGTGTGGTTTGGGGTTTTTGGGTATAAGGACTGAATTTGAGAATAAGATGGAAAGATTTCCAAATTTTAGGAGAATTCCATTAAAAAAAATTTGAGAAGCTTACATTAACATGAAGAAAACCCTATGCTAGTTTCTGTATGCTCATGTGATCTTCAAGAAAAGTATTTGTGTAAAAAGCACACCTTGAAAAACAGATAAAGTTTAAAAATAAAAATAAATAAAAGGAAACTTCAATGAAGAGAAACCTAAGACAGTTTATAAAAGAAATATTTTTGTTTGAAATTGAAATAACATGCTGCATTACAAGCTGAAAATGCTCATAACATTACGTAGAAGTCTACATTAAAGTGCTCTAGTCTTACTCCTCTAAAAACACATGGCTTTGAAAGCCAGCAGTGATCACATGTGTGAAATCATGTTAACTCTGTAAAGAGAAACACAAGTTTTAAAATAAAATTATTTCCCTTTCTTAATTCAGCTCTAAGTATATTATACAACCACCAACTGCTATGTATTCTCCAAAAGTCATTTTTGTGTGTGAAATACAAATGGGCCTCTGTTTTTTTTTTTGTTGTTTCTTTTGGTTTGGTTTTTTTTTTGTTTTTGAGGGAGAAGGGAAGAGGAGAGAGGGAGATTATTCTTGGATTCTTCTATCAGTTCCGTCTGGAGAATTGCTTTTTTTTTTTTTTTAAATGCTCTCATTGACATAACACATTATGAAGCATTGTGCTGTGAAGTGTAAGATCAGCTTGTATCAGTCACACTGCATTACTTTACATGCCCAGCCTAATGTGTCACTGCACAGCAACAGCACAACCACCCTACATAACTGAAAGCAGCAGTACCTTGCAGATGAAAATAGTGTAAAATAATTTCTGTACCCAGATACACTCCTGTTACAAACAGGTTTCCAATTCTGAAGAGCTTCACTACTCACACATAATTTCCCTAGGAGAGCAGGAGGTTGTCTGAAATACAAATCCATAAAAGAATAAATCATCTCAAAAGGAAATGTCTCTTTTAAAACTATCTATATATTGAAAAGCAGATCTTTGCTGTTCATGCATTCCTCTGTCAGTCAGATATATTGGAGGAAAAGGTTCTCCTTTCACAGATAACTTTCCATTTTGCTTTGAAAACCTTATTTTCATGTAGAAGGAAGTATGCATTTTTTGTATATCTGTAGATATAAGGAAACTATTTTTGGATTGACTAACACTCTCTTCTGCTCCTCCTGTCCTCAAAAGCTGAAACAGCTTTTATTTTTAGCTACATTTTTACATCCTGACTAGAGGAAAGGATTTCATTTAACCCTTTTGTAGTTACATGTTACTCATGAGGAGTAATCATTATCTAGGCAATCAAGTTTCAGTATTTTACCTATGTCAAGTTCTTAGGCAATATCCTACTTTTTAATATCAATACAAGCTATAACAAAATAAGTTTTTAAAACAAAGGTAAGTTATTGCCTTTTCTTTTAGGTCTACTATGCTCTGATTTGAAGTTGGTTTACTGATTAAAGCATTTAGTGATAAACCGTGACCTAAGCAATGAAATGCTATCTAGAGTTTTAAATTAAAAACATAAGACATTTAGGTGAGGGATAATTTTCAAAATGTCAATTCTGTCCTTCACTAAGAAAAAAAGTTATCAGCTTTCAAGGCCTATGTTTCATCATGTGAGACCTAAACATTGTTTTATAGAACATTTTTCAGTAGTCTACTTAAAAAATTGAGTCATATAGGGCTCTGTTTTATTTCTCTTTTCTATTCAAGTTATTGCTTATATGTTTGCATCCAATAGTGGTCTTCCTATGTACATTTATTAATTTTAAATGATAACGAGGATTAAAAAACATCTGCAGGCCCACTAAGTGTTTCTGTGAATGAATGCCTTTTGTATCCTGAATAACACCAGAATGATCTTAAAAGAAAGCAACAGGAGTTGAAAGTTGAACAAGAGCTGAAGGGCTGTAAGATCCTTTTTTCCAGTGCACATGGCACAGTACAGATTTATGGATTCATTCCTGCTCATAACACATTTGAACAGAAGTAAAATCAATGGAGCTTGAAGAATACTTCCAGTAACTCAGATATTTCAAAGCACGCTTGTGCTTCAACAATTAACATTGAGAAAATGTTTTCCATGATTTCAGAGGGGGCTAAAATGCACCATGCAAGAAAAAAATGGCAACACAGTCAGCCCTTTATGTACTACAGATCACATCAGACCTCTGACACAGTATTCTGCCTGCTGACAAATTATGTGGACAGATAGGTCATGATATACACATGCTTTGAAACAAAGAGACAATAAGCAAGTGTTACATAAAAACATGGCACCAAGAACCCCAACACTAATTGCATTTATCATTCACACTGCTCAAGAATCCACACTTCAAAGCCTCTCAAAGAGAATACCACCTGAATTCACAGAAGGAGAAACTTGGTTTAGTTTTCATGAAACCTTTAGTAGAAAGCTAAGAATTGCTTTTATTTCAGGGAAACATAATTTGATTTGGTTCAAAGTATTTCAGAAGTATCAAATGACAGTTTAAAGTTAGTACTGATTTTGTCTGAGACTATTTCTTCATGGAGAATACAATGAAAAATGGCAATACATGCATTTAAAAATCATGAGTTTCTAAAATTTTGCTTTCTCCAGCTCTTTACACAAAAACTTTTACTAACTTTTATTGACAAATACCTTTTTTTATGCCTTTATTTGAACTAAAATAGGCTTTCTTTTAACTTTTATGTGGAAAAACATCTTGTCAAGTTCAACCTCATGAGCCTTTATATTTTGAAACAGCAAACTGTAATAATGCATGATGTATGAATATATAAAAATACATCATTATACACTGGCTAGCATATGGTTCTATACAAAATGAATGGAAAAAAATTAGGTAGTGAAAAATACCAAACAAAGATTACTTAAGAATTTGTCAAGATGAAATTTATATGTAGGATAATTTGCAAAGATATGTACCTGATGCTTTGATAGTCGTGTGATTTTATTTACCGGAAAGTAAAACAAATCTTTGTTTAGGCGAATATTTAAAATGTATGCATATTTAAAGTATTTTGAGGAGATAAAAATAATATTTTTCAAAACTTATTCCACAGAAACTTGTATCTTACTGAGTAGCAGCTTTGCTCATCTTAACGGCAGTCTTAGGATGCAGTCATTTACATCATCATTATATGTATAAACATGCATGATCTTGAGCACATGTGTTCTAGGTGCTGATTCTGAGAGAATGGATGATGTTATTGCTGAATATTCAGTCATTTTTCATGGAGATAAAATTACATTTGCAGCAGCTGGAAATTTTAACTGGACAATTTTGTGATTAGAAAAAGAGCTGAGGTTGTGGCTGGCTTGGAAATACAGGCTGTAATTTCTTCAGGTACTTCAGCTGTCTCTTTTCAAGTCACTACTACTCCTGTGTAATTAGGTATTTCTCTATGCACTAATTAGCAAAAGAGCTCACTGCTGTCATCAGCCCAGCAGAGCTGTTGGCTCAGTTTCCTCATGAGTGGGAGAGATGTTGGGCTGTGTTATTTCACCAGGGCAGCCTTGGCATCACTGCCACACACTCCAGCATTTGATCATAACCAAAACCAAGCATGTCTCTGTGTGCAGGGCAGCATCATCTCATACTTTGGGATAAAGGTACTCACCAGCTTTCATTAAACAATAAAAATAATTTTTAAATCTACAAATTTATTTTTCTCAGTTTCATTTGCAGGAAAATAGCTGTAGATAATAGTCAGTCCTGGTAGGTAGAACACCTAGGGTTTTACTTAGTCAGTTATTCCAGAACTTGAGATTAGTTCCTCCATAGAGGCAAAATGCCACAAATGAACTATTTTATTTGAGATTTTATTTGACCTCTTTGCTAATTAGTGCATATGAAAATGTCAGTTTACCCAGGGGCAGCAGTAATCCAACTAACAGTTGCTGAGTTACCAGAAAATGTTTCTATATTTTTATTCCAGTAATTTGCAGTAAGTTATGGTTTAGTATATTTTTACTGTGTTTTTAACATTCCCTCATTATTTCAGAATTAATTGTTATATATTTGTTCATAAAGTTATTACAGTGTGACTACTGTCATCATAAGGGACCATGAGGTGATCACTGAGAACAGGATGATTTTCTTTTATTTCTTTCTCCTGCTGCCCCCTGAAAATACGTTCTGCAGAAGTTCGACAGTAATTCCCCACTTAGAGAAAAAATTTATTCTATAAAAATTACATAATGGGGAGATAATTTAGATATATGAAAAATTTAAACACCTAGAAAAAAAATATATTGTGCTATAAGGACTTTCTCATTTGTATTACAACAACTTTTTTTTACAACAAGTGAGGCTCCTGCAGTGTATTGCAGAATAAATAAAAGAAGAGTGCTGCAGAACAGCCACAGACAGGATGCTCCATTCTTTCCTACTGACATTAGTAGCATCTGTACTGGTAGCTGTTATTTCAGCAGAAACATGACTTTCATGTAGTAAGGTGAAGAATGGAAAATACTGTGATAACAACAATTATTGCAGCAGATTTTAAACAGGTGGTGATGGAACTCCTCAATGGCAGACAAGTAACTCTCGTCCTGCTGTAGTAATTTTGGTCAAGGTCCATGAGTGATGCCAATAATAGCCAACCTTCATCTCAGGACAGAGAAAGGTAAATAAATGTGATATGAAAAATTAATTTTCAGTTATTTGCTATGAAATATGGATAAAAATAATTCTGAAAATAAAATAATAATTCAACATCATTGGCATTTCATGATGTAACTCACACCTCAAGGATATATGTCTTTTTCAGATATTCTCACATGTATTCATTCATGTTTTTCAACTGCATGACAATTCTCTGTTCATTTCCTTCCTCAAATCATTAATATTGATGCTGTTCAATTATCTGAGTCCTCTTTACTTTTAACCTCTCACATCAATGCTAAATCTTTTATTATGAACATAGAAGTTGTTTTTGGTATCTTATCTGTTTTTTAAATCACATGCACAAAACTGACTATACTTCTACATTCCAAAATCCGGTGTTTATTGCTTCATCTCTCTCTGGTGCTTGAACAATGGCAAATATTTTTTCCACGAGTACAATACTAAATTCTGTAATTTTTAAAAATGAGAATTTCAATGCCATTAGGAAATAATAAAGAGTTAGAAAAGTGAGGCAATGCACTATTCAGGGTTTACATCAGGAAACAGATTAACCACATTGGCTCAATTGTTATTCTGAATTTTTTCTTGATTAAGTAGTCTAATTAAAAACCTACCTACATCAGAGGAAAGATAACATTTACTAATTGATTTGTTTTTCTCTTCCTTTTGACACCCATTAACTCACATGGCACATTGTTATTATTTTGCAGGAGGCTTGTCAGAAGTTCTGTGAAGTCTTTATTTTGAGGTTGCCAACTAAATGTATTCTCTGGAAGTTTTAAATTAAACATGAATCTCAGAAGAAAAGTATTGGCTCAGAATATTGCAGAAATAAGGCTTACTGGTGACATTTCAATAAGTTACCTTCTTTTGTTCCAGGGCATGTACAAATACAGAATACAATTTCTTCTGACCTGAACATCTTTCAGTCAGCAAAATTTGGTTAAAGAGAATGACTTGCCCAAAATAATGCATGAAGTCAGGCAGTGAGCTGAGTACACTGAGCCTTCAGGTGACTCCTTTAATCCCATGAGGCACTCAACTACCTTTCCTGGTAAGAAAAGTAAATAAACCTTTTTCAGATATCAGAAAACAGTTTATTGCATCCTCTGTTCTTTTGGTGAGGGTTTTTTTGCGGTTTTGTTTGTTTGCTTGTTTGTGTTCTTTGTTTGGGTTTTTGTGGGTTTTTGTGATTATTATTTGGTTTGGGGTTTATTTGTTTGTTTGTCTTGCGTGTCCTTTCCATATGTCTAACCAGATTGCTGAAGAGAGAAATGTAATTCAATTACAGGTGTGATGTGCTCATAAGCCTGTTTTCTTTTGTTTTTTTCTCTTCAAGGTGTTTTCTTAGCATTTCCCAGTTATATTACATGTCTGGCAAGGGACAGACTGCAGAGATTGAAAATCCCCAAAACATTCCTTTCCTTTGAAATTTAGTGTGCAATTGGCAAGGAAAATAAAACCATGGCAGCACATATCAAAGTGCATTTCTTTGACTGATGTTCATTAATTTCACACAGCCTGTTAAGTTGGGGGTTTTTCAATTTTTCCATTAATAGGTGCAGCTCTATATATGAGTCCTTGCAATAAAAATTCAATGTATAGCACGTTTTTAATGTAAGCAATATTCATTGCAGAGCACAGGGAAGAGAAAGAATGCACAAGCAGCATACAGGCAGACCAAGGCCATTAGCAGAGCACACACTTGAATAACTGATGTTTGCAAGGTTTAGTGCCCTGTCCAGGAGTAAAGTACCAATGTCAGCTCTAACAGTGGTAAAACAAGTGACAAAGAGTAACAGAAAGAAAATGTTTAACATTGCTAGATCATTAGATTTCTAATAGAGATGGCAACATAGTGTCTATTATGAAATATACAGGTGTATGTCAGAGATAAATGAAATAGCTAACAACTCTGTCACAGTACACCTCCCAAATATGAGGTTTTTATTTAAAGTATGACCTTTTCTTTCAAGAAAAGGCAACGGAGTATTAGTTCTCCATGTGATGCAACTTCACACCATCCTGACATAAATGTATATTTATTTGCTTTACACATAGCTACAAAATGAAATTTTTTCTCAATGAAGAGTAATTTTACATCTGACTGCCAACAGATCTGAAAACAGTAAGGGAGTTTTAAATATCTATTTTGAGTCTCTAGGTAACAAGAATTCACCTAGTAGCTCTTGCATCAAGTGTAAATTTGCTAAAATAAAGTACTTAAAACCTGATCATGACTGAAACAGTCATAGCTAGATGCCTCCACAGGGATGCAGGCAGGGGCCATGGCACAGTCCTGTCCTCTCCCTCCTCCTGCACTCAGCCAGAGAGCAGGCAAGATTGGCCCAGCCCACAGCCTGCTATGGGCTTGCTGAGAGGTTCCTCCAGCCACAGTAAAATCAGGCACCCTTTCCCCCAGGTAGCCAAGGGCTGGGCTGCACAGGAGCTCCTGGCACCAGAGCTAGTTCCCAGACCTGTCCCCTCCTTCCTCTATCACTCACCTGGACGTGTTGTAACTTTCTTCAAGGACATTGACTTGGTTATTAGCAAGCACACACAGAGCCCTCATCTGTACCCCATCATGATCCTCCAGGCAGCTGGAAGCTCTCCATGTCTTTGGACAAAGCGAGATCTACACCAACCCCCATCTCTGTATGAAATCTCAAAAGAGAGTGTGATTTTAATTTTTTTTTTTTGTTTTTTGTTTTTTGTTTTTGTTTGTTTTACTGGCAGAAGATCTGGAAGGAATATCCCATAAAGAGCAGCTGAGGACTTTGGATTTTCTAGATTGGAGGAAAAGAGGCTGAAGGTTGTCATTACTGCTCTCTACAGCTTCCTATATTCATCTTTATCCTGAATTCATCTTCCTTTATTCATCTTTCTCCTTTTCATTAGAATTAT